>CANSGD010000867.1:0-125706 GCA_947645195.1 Patellifolia procumbens
TTTATTTTATAAATTTGCATAGGTTTTACCTATTAAGCTAAATTATCTTTTAAGACTACTAATTTGATTTAGATCCTTGCTTCTTAATTTAACTTGTGTTCTTTGATTTCATTTTATGTTTTTATTAATTTATTTAGTTATATCATATTTTTGTGCTTATATTTTATACGGAGTAACTGGGTTTGCAAATTGTTCGACGATTTGATTTGTAAATTAAGCTATATCTTAATGTTATTTATTTTAAGTTGAGCTTATTTTGATATATGAAAATGTTATCATACATTTTATTACCTTTTTTATTATTGAGTGTAATATTTGAGTTAGTCTTAGTTATGCTAATGTGTTGATTTAGCTTAATCATCCTTTTGCCGACCAACCACATAACGAACTTTATTACACCACTTCATCCCATTAGGGCCGAAAAGCTTGGCCATCTAGAGGCTCCTAGAAGACTCCAATAAAGCTGTCCATCCTTTGCTTTGTAACACTAATGCAATCCAAGGGTTACACCCCTTCATTTACCCTCATAAACTACCATAATCATGGCCACAATGTACCCTCATTAACACCTATTAAACCCCTATTAAACCCCTTCCTTTTGCTGTCCATATAATCAGATTAAGAGAGCCATTGCCTTCCCACACGCATCACCTCAAGAAAGAAAGGAAGAGAGAAAGTCTTCCCGTTTTTCCCCTGCACATCCTCACGAAAATAGCCATTTACGGAGATCTAACCGTTGGATCGTCTTCAAATTTGGACAGCATGTTCTTAACATCCAGACCTTCTACTTTACTGGAGGAATTTTTAATCCGAGCTTTAGAGCACCGAAAATCATGGTCGGAACGCCACCGACTGTTTTAGAGTACCCTAAAGTTGTTTAAGATGGATATACCTTGTTCCATGGAGGAGAAGCTCCTCAAATGAGAAGAAGGTTTTGACGATCCGCACGTTTCTAGGCTTTTATATAATGTTTTTCGGCACTCCTCTCGAAGATCAAGGAAACTAGCGTTTTTCTAGTTCGATGGTGAATAGATTTCTGAACTTAGGTTGTTAGAATCGCGTTAGAGAACCTAGATTCATGTTTGGTGGAACTTGGATGATTGTGTGATTATGGTTTAGTGTAGTATCATGGTTAGGAAGGTTGTGTTGTGGTATTTTCATGTATTGAACGAGTTGTTATGTTCATGTTGTTAGTTCTTGTTAGTCGGTTTGCCAAGTTTGATGTTTTTGTTGTATGTTGTTTGGAGTAATTTGATTAATCATTGGAGTATGAGTTTGGGTGATTTGGTAATGCTTAGTATCATGCTAGGGTGTTGTTTGGGCTGAGTTGGTTGTGTATTGGTGATTGGAATTGCTGTTTGAGTAATGACGCGCATCGGTTGGACGAGGGGCGAGTGCATACGAGCACAGCCCCGCAAGCCACGAGCAGTGGCAGCTCGCGACTCGCGAGCAGGCTCGCGACCCGCGATGCCATGGTCGCACCTCGCGACGAAGGTCTGCCCACCTTGGTTGCGCTTTGTTGTTTGATTTTCCTTTCGAGCTTACAACATGTTTATATGTTGGGTGTTGTTCATGCATGTATGTTAAGCATGTTTGAGTACGTTTGTGTTGGTTTGAGTTGTTATATTAAGGGAATGTGCCCTAGTTTGTTGGGTAGTTTTGTTGTTACTCGGTTTGTTGAATGTTGTGGGCCTATACTTTGAGTTGTCAACGTCGAAATGTTGGGGAGGATAACTGCCCTTAGCATCTCTTCGCCAAGAGTTATGAACGGGGAATATTGTGACTTAGTCATAATTGACTTCGTACCCAAACTCAGATAACGTTTTTGTGTTATATGCCTCAACATGTATGTTTTGATGTCTTATGGAATGGATTTTGTGTATACCGGTCGTGTATACCCATGTTTGTTGTTGTTTGGATTTACTATATACCTTGGCGTGTATACGTAGGTTGGTTGTTTGGTTGGTATACCTTGTAGTGTATACCCATGTTTGTTGTTGTTTGGATTCCTATGTATACCTTGGCGTGTATATGTATGTTGAATGTTTCCGTGTTGCTTTGTATACCTTCGTGTATACTCATGTATGGATGTTGATTGGATTCCTGTGCTTTCCTTATCGTGTATACATTGCTCTTTGTGTTTGATTGATCCTATGGACTTGTATGGTCCTAGGAATTTGTGTTTGATTGATCCTATGGGCGGCATGGTCCTAGGAATTTGTTTGCTTCCTGAGGGCGGTATGGTCCTAGGAATTTGTTTGTATCCTGAGGGCGGTATGGTCCTAGGATTTGGTTACTTAACCATGGGCGGTATGGTCCATTGGTTCACTCACGAGCGGTATGGTTCGTTGAGTATGCCATTCGACAGGGCGGTCCTCGGAAATGTGCATTGCTATTCGGCAGGGTGGTATGGTCTTCTAATACGGGAGTATGCCTTGGGGCGAATGATCCAATGAGGATACCACAGGCGGTATGGTCTGTTGTCTTTGAATTGATGTGTGCTTGGTTGTGTGTGTTGATTTGATCATTGGTATTTAGTTTTCTCTCTATGTGTGTTTGATGATTATGACTCGTAGTTACATGTATTTCATGTTGTGATTATGTTTCTTTGTGATGTATGTCTTTGGCGTGTTTTTAATTTCTTTAAGTTCATTATTTGTTCCTTTTGTACTGGGAGAACTGCTAGTTACTCCCCACTGATTGTGGAAGTTGCTGATTTATTATGCAGATGATGATGCTGTTTAGGATTGTTACGGTGGTCACCGGGAATGCGTGTTGTTTTGGCCTTGTGAGCAAAAGAAGGCGGTGCTTGTCATAGTGGATGAGCATTTTGAGTCAGGAATTAGGAATAGCTACTTAGCTGGTCTTAAGTAATTTTCCCTTTATTTTTTTGTCGTATGTTTTAACCATGGATTATTAGTATTGTCTTTTGGGTTTGGATCACGTTATCTTGAGATTTCTTTTTGAGTTTTTCTTGGAAGTTTTGGAACTTTTGGTTGGAACAGGTGGCTGACCTCATTTTTATTTATGACTATTGGAAGTTAATTTATTATATCTGGAGGATTTATGCTTATTTATAGGTTTTAATTTACTCCTTAGAGTAGCATTCGTCTTAGTGGTATTTCCGCTACCACTACTTGCTTTATTCATTTACTTTTGTCTCTTTTCTTCTTTGTATCGGACGGGATGTTAAGGGTAAATTATTGTTTTTACAATTTTTTGAGATAAATGCATTAGCGACGGATTGCATAATCCTTCGGAGTTGGTCGTGTGATGCGCGTCGCAATTCCAGCCAGTTTGATATATCATTGTCCTCAATCGGATAACCGTAGAGAAAGTTATGGGCAAAAAACCGTCCATGGGTAAATTAAAGTTTTTACAAATTTTTTTGATATAAATGTATTAGGGACGGATTGTATAATCCTTCCGGAGTTGGCCATGTGATGCGCGCTCGCAATCCCGATCAGTTTGATATATCATGGTCCTCAATCGAATAACCGACATGAAAGTTACGGGCAAAAAACCGCCCATGGGTAAATTATTATTTTCACAATTTTTTTGAATAAACGTATTAGGGACAGATTGTATAATCCTTCTAGAGTTTGTGATGATGCGCGCCGCACCCGGTCAGTTTGATATATCATGGACCTCAATCGGATAAC
This sequence comes from Patellifolia procumbens, assembly GCA_947645195.1. Classification (NCBI taxonomy): domain Eukaryota; kingdom Viridiplantae; phylum Streptophyta; class Magnoliopsida; order Caryophyllales; family Amaranthaceae; genus Patellifolia; species Patellifolia procumbens. The sequence goes on from CANSGD010000867.1 coordinate 3,663, forward strand.
CGTAGAGAATGTTACGGGCAAAAAACCGCCCATGGGTAAATTATTGTTTTTACAATTTTTTTTGAGATAAATGTATTATGGACGGATTGTATAATCCTTCGGGAGTTGGTCATGTGATGCGAGTCGCAATGCCGGGCAGTTTGATATATCATGGTCCTCAATCGGATAACCATAGAGAAAGTTACGAGCAAAAAACCGCCCATGGGTATATTATTGTTTTTACAATTTTTTTGAGATAAATGTATTATGGACGGATTGTATAATCCTTCGGGAGTTGGTCATGTGATGCAAGTCGCAATTCCGGTCAGTTTGATATATCATGGTCCTCAATCCTATAACCGTTGAGAAAGTTACGCGCAAAAAACCGTTCGTGGGTAAATTATTGTTTTTATAATTTATTATGAGATAAATTTATTAGGGACGGATTGTATAATCCTTCCGGAGTTGGTCATGTGATGCGCGCCGCAATTCCGGTCACTTTGATATATCATGGTCCTCAATCGAATAACCGTAGAGAAAGTCATGGGAAAAAAACAGCCCAATGGGTAAATGTATTGTCTTTACAATTTTTTAAGATAAATGAATTAGGGACGGATTGTATAACTCCTTCGGGAGTTGGTCATATGTGATGCTGCCACTCCCGTCTGTTTGATATATCATGGACTCCCAATCGGATAACCTTAGATAAAGTTACGGGCAAAAAACCGCCCTTATGGGATGATACTATTGAAGCTCGAGAAAGTTGGCCCTCACACTGATGACAGAGGTAATGATGAGATGATAGGATAAGGGGTTGATTACCCCTATGGTGAATGGATTATATCCTATGCTGGAATGTAAGTGGGGCTAAACAAGCTAGCTAAACAGAAAGAGGTTAAGAATCTTATCTCTTCTCATAAAGCTAAGCTTGTTTGTCTCCTTGAAACTAAGATCAGGGCTCATAAACTGGGAGCCTTGTATCTGAACTTATGTCCAGGTTGGAAGTATAACCACAAACTTACCATGGCATGGAAGAGGTAGAATCATTATTGCTTGGGACCCTAGAGCTTTGAGGTGGATATCAGATTTTGCACTGATCAGTTAGTGCATTGTATTGTCACTTCTTGCAATTCAAGAATTTCCTTTGCTTGTTCTATAGTGTATGCACATAATGATAATGCTAGCAGATGCATTCTATGGAAAGATTTGGAGAGAATTGGTGGCTCTTTAGTAGGCCCTTGGGTGATGATGGGAGATTTCAATAATGTGCTCACATATGAGCAAAGAGTTGGGGCCGAAGTTATTAGAAGGGAAATTGAGGCTTTTCAAAAGTGCCTCAACCCTTGTAATTTGACTGATGTCAAATTTCTTGGTAGGTTCTATACATGGAATAATAAGCAAGATGATGAAGATAGGGTGCTAGCTAAGCTTGATAGGGTTGTTGCTAATGTAAACTGGTTAACTCCTTTTCAAATCAGCTGAAGTGATTTTCCTTCCTGAGGGATATTTTGATCATTCCCCTGCTTTGATCAAATGTTTTCCCACACCTCAAGGTAAAATCCCCTTCAGATACTTTCAGATGTGGAGTATATGTGATAGTTTCCTAGCTGTTGTTAAAGAAGCCTGGCAGCAGCAAGTTGTTGGTTTCCAGATGTTCAAGGTATGGCAAAACTGAAATCCTTAAAGCAAGATCTGAAAAAGCTCAACAAAGAGAGGTTTGGGGATGTTGTAGCTGCTCAACTACAAGCTGCTGCTGATCTTAAATTTGCCAGGACCAGCTGCATCTTGATCCCAGCAATGTAGTTCTGTTCATGCTGAATTTGTAGCTCACCAAAATTTAAAGAAGTTCAGGGTAATTAGATCTCTTTCTTAAATCAGAAAGCAAAAGGGGACTGGATACTTGATGGTGATAGGAATACTAGAAAGTTTCATAATAGTGTGAAAATAATGGCTCAGAAAAATAATATTAATGCTATTATGTGTAAAGAGGATGTATGGATTTATGAGCATGAAGAAGTGAAAATATATTTTTGAATCACTTTAGAACTTTTGTTGCTAATACAAGAAGTGAAGCCCTCCCTATCAAGAGCAGGTTTATTCAACAAGGACCCATTCTGGTGGAAGCTCAACACTCTCTTCTTAACCTCACTACAGAGAGGAGATTAGGTTAGCACTCTGGTCTATCCCTAACAACAAATTCTGGGATTGATGGTTATGGAGCAGCTTCTTCAAGGATGCTTGGGAGTGGTGGGACAAAGCATCATTTCTGCAGTGCAAGAAGTCTTTAGTTCAGGCAGACTGCTTAAAGCTATAAACACTACAGCAATCACCTTAGTTCCTAAGGTTGCTTGCCCCTCTCATGTTGGAGACTACAGACCTATAGCTTGTTGCATAGTGCTATATAAAATCATCTCTAAACTCTTATGTTCAAGATTGAAAAGAGTCTTACCTGGTTTGATTAGCCAGAGTCAGAGTGCTTTTGTAGCTGGTAGAAGCATCATTGATAATATACTGTTGTGTCAGGATCTTGTCAAACATTATACTAGGAAACAAGCTGCCAGAAGCTGCTTGATGAAAGTTGGATCTGCAAAAGGCTTATGATACTATTGAGTGGGGTTTTGTGCATGATTTGCTCCCAGGCTCTCAACTTTCCTAAGGACTTCATTAATATTCTGATGGAATGTATATCTACTACTAGATATACTCTCCCTTTAATGGATCCTGTACAGATTTGTTTGAGGCTAAGAGAGGTTTAAGACAAGGAGACCCTATATCCCCCTTGATTTTTGTACTGTGCATGGAATATTTGACTATAACCCTGAATTATCAGGGGGCAAAGCAAGATTTTCATTTCCATCCTAGATGTCAAGGTCTGAAACTGAATAGCCTGTGCTTTGCTGATGACTTAATGATTTTCAGTAGAGGAGACTACAGAAGTGTCTACTTGATGCTCCAAGGATTGAGAATTTTTGAAAAATCTTCAGGATTAGCTGCAAATCAGCAGAAGTCTGAAGTTTTTCAGGTTAACATGGAAGCCGCAGAGCTCTATAGATTAAGAAGCTGTCTGGGTTTGGTTCTGGTGCCTGGCCTTCTAAGTATCTTGGTGCTCCCATAAGCACCAAGAAATTAAGAACTGCAGACTGTGAGAAACTGGCAGAGAAAATGCTTTTTAGAATCAAATCATGGAAACATAGAACTCTGTCTTTTGCTGGCAGACTCCAATTAGTCAACTCAGTGCTGATGAGTGTGCAATTACTGGATGCAGATTTTCATTTTACCTGAGGCTGTTCTGGCAAGAATAAATCAAGTCTGCAGAGTCTATTGATGGCAAGGTAATGATAGATACCTAAAGCCAGGCTATGTCAACTGGGAAAAGGTCTGCAGTAAGAAGAGCTATGGAGGTCTGGGAGTCAGAGATATAAAGCTCTGGAACCTCCTAGCAGTTAGCAAGCAAGTTTGGGCTATTGCTGAAAAGAAAGACACCCTGTGGGTGAGATGGGTAAATTCTGTGTACATCCAAGGGAGGGGATTGGTGGCATCACCACCCTAAGACCACTGCTAGCTGGATATGGAGGTACTTCGTCAAGTTAGTCTTGAGATCAGACAAGCCGCCCATGGGTAAATTAAAGTTTTTACAATTTTTTTTGAGATAAATGTATTAGGGACAGATCATATCATCCTTCAGGAGTTGTTCATGTGATGCGCTTTGCAATTCCGATCAGCTTGATATATCATGGACCTCAATCGGATAACCGTAGAGAAAGTTACGGGCAAAAAATCGCCCATGGGTAAATTATTATTTTTACAATTTTTTTATAGATAAATGTATTATGGACGGATTGTATAACCCTTCGGGAGTTGGTCATGTGATGCGCGCCGCAATTCCGGTTAGTTTGACATATCACCAACCTCAATCGGATAACTGTAGAGAAAGTTACGGGTAAAAAACCGCCCATGGGTAAATTATTGTTTTAAAATTTTTTTAAGATAAATGTAGTTGGGACGGATCGTATAATCCTTCGGGAAGTGGTCATGTGATGTTGCGTCGCAATTCTGGGCAGTTTGATATATCATTGACCCCAATCAGATAACCGTAGAGAAAGTTACGGGCAAAAAACCGCCCTTGGGTAAATTATTGTTTACAATTTTTTTTTGAGATAAATGTATTAGGGATGGATTGTGTAAACCTTCAGGAGTTATTCATGTGATACGCGCTCGCAATTCCGGTCAGTTGGATATATCACCGACCTCAATCGGTTAACCATAGAGAAAGTTACGGGCAAAAACGCCCATGGTATATTATTGTTTTTACAATTTGTTTTGAGATAAATGTATTAGGGACGGATCGTATAGTCCTTCGAGGTTGTCATGTGATGCGCGTCGCACCCGGTCAGTTTGATATATCATCGACTCAATCGGATAACCGTAGAGAAAGTTACGGGCAAAAAACTGACCATGGGTAAATTATTGTTTTTACAATTTCTTGAGATAAATGTATTTGGTACGGATTGTATATTCCTTCGGGAGTTGGTCGTGTGATGCGCGTCGCAATTCTGGTCAATTTGATATATCATGGTCCTCAGTCTGATAACCGTAGGAGAAAGTTACGGGCAAAAAACCTCCCATGGGTAAATTATTGTTTTTACAATTTTTTTTGAGATAAATATATTAGGGACGAATTGTATAATCCTTCGGGAGTGGGTCATGTGATGCGCGTCGCAATCCTAGTCAGTTTGATATATCATGAACCTCAATCGGATAACTGTAGAGAATGTTACGTGCAAAAAACCGCCCATGGGTAAATTATTGTTTTTACAATTTTTTTTGAGATATATGTATTAGGGATGGATCGTATAGTCGTCCGGGAGGTTGTCATGTGATGCGCGTTGCACCCGGTCCGTTCGTTATATCATTGTCCTCAATCGGATAACCGTAGAGAAAGTTACAGGCAAAAAACCGCCCATGGGTATATTATTGTTTTTACAATTTTTTTTGAGATAAATGTATTAGGGACGGATCGGATAGTCCTTCGGGAGGTTGTCATGTGATGCGCCTCGCAATTCCGGTCAGTTTGATATATCATCGACCTCAATCGGATAACCGTAGAGAAAGTTACAGGCAAAAAACTGCCCATGGGTAAATTATTGTTTTTACAATTTTTTTGAGATAAATGTATTAGGGACGGATTGTATAATCCTTCGGGAGTTGGTCATGTGATGCGAGTCACAATTCCGGGTCAGCTTGATACTATCTAGTGCAGATTTTATAAACAAAAAATTGATACTATCTCCTACTCATGTGCTGCAAAGAAGCAAGCCCCTCTAATGCTTAAAAATGCTCAAACAACAAAAGCAAGCAACATACTTATATTGAGAAGTCAATCAATCAATTAGGACTCTTTGAACCAATATCTTGCATGCACTCAGCTAATTTTACATAGTGCTCTAAATAAGAGCCTACGAACTACTCAGCTTGATATTCCGATGCTTGTGCTATATCACTTAGATATATGGCCTACTTGCTACGAGCCTACGAACTACTCCAACCATATAGATTTCAGCCTGACTCTATGAGAACCTCTAGTGCAGATTTAACCAACCAACCAATCAGAGCCTTAATCCCATATGTGGGATCGGCTAACATGAACCAAAAGCGAGAGTTGAGAAGTAACATACTTATATTGAGAAGTAATGCGAGAATATTGAAGTAAGAGTTGTTACAAATGAGTAGTGTTAACAACAAACAAAGACTAGAATCAAACCTGAGAGCAGATAACAGACATTGGCGGACCTATTAGAAAAAGGGGGGACGGTTGTCCCCCACTTTAAAAAAAATCGGGTAAGAACTCTTAATTAAATCAAATTTATGCCGATTAAATTTGGATTTGATTTCAGTTTGACTTAATTTAATAATTTCGGGTAAGAATCGGTTTGAGTTAATTCTTTTTAAATTAGTCTATGGTTCAATCCTTACTCAATACTTTTTACTCTTTTTTTCCTCTTTTGACATAGGAATATTTCGAGTATTGATTAAATTTTTTGAATTTTTGAACATTGTTTATCAAATTGTCAAACATTCATAATTTGTCCATCTACGATGAAAATCCTGGGTCCGCCACTGATAACAGAGGCCCAAAAGATAGTGGTTTGACTGATTTCGCACCTATAATTAAAAAGATGGATAAATTAATTACACATTTATTAAATAAAACAGTAACAATACTTAATTATCAAAACTTTGAACAAGACTTACAGAAAAGAAAGTGTGACCCAACCGAAACCAAAATGCACTCAAACACTATAAACACAATTATACCCAAAAATTTCATGACATATTTCCATTTTATGTCCTCGATTTGGGGGATATCTTGCAACTGTGCACCACCCCTTCTAAGTTGTTGGAACCCAGAATATTCAGAATCTTACCCCTCAATTTTCGAACCTTTTCCAGATGAAACTCAACTGTTTCCAAATCATTTTGCAGCATCCCCCAATTCACCCAGACAGGAAATTCCAGAAAAAACAGATAACATATCATTAATCCAAAAACCATCATCACATTCCCACAGGCTGAACTGCACTATGAAGTTGAAGAAATTGTTCCCAAGACTCAATTGAACGGTGAGAGATAAGAGGGAGTTTAATCTCTCATCAACCTCTCTCTAACAACCCTTTCTGTTGGACGAGTGTCTCATTCAATCTGTCGTAGTATGCTTCTGCAGATTCTACCGCTTCTTGTACTCCCCTTGATTAACTTTTGAGTGCAAAGAAGTGTTTTGAACTTTCATGAGCTTGATTTCATCTTCAATCACTCGCAATCGCTTACTGAAGGCTTCCTCAGCCGCCATAATCTACAGTGAATATAACAATATACTTCCTCCGTTTCGCAATACTCGCAACATAAGAATAATAGCCACTATTTATGAACCAATCTTATGTTATATTTTTTACAAGTGTATAATAAAAAAAACATAGTCGGTGGGGTCTCATTTGATTCGTCTTAATGCATACTATCATAATATCAACTTTTTATAATTTTTACTTATCAATAATTAGAGATATTAAGGTTCAAAGTATTGCATTGGATAATGTGCAAAACAAGAAACGTTGCGAGTATTGCGAAACGGAGGAAGTACATTTAATTAATTGCACATTAAAAGTACCTAATTCATAATCACAACATAATTGGATGAAAAATCGAAATTCAGCACTTACCTCACTTTGCAACGAGCTTCAATTTCCCCAAATTTGGAATTTGCGAGATTTCTTGCTTTAATTGTGGTTTGTGATTATCGCTCGCAAAAGAAAAATGAAAGAATTTAAGTTCGGAGTAAATAGAAAGAGTGGCATTGCATTTTCTCTTTTTCCTTTTCCTTTTTTTACCCCTTAAATTTATTTTTATTTTTTTAATTAAACCATTTAACACCCACTGCCACTAATGATTGTTAATTAATGAGGGTGCCAAAGGTTAATCTCATCAAATGAAGTAAATTGACTAATTGAGGGCAAAAGACCACAAGTGCACAAGATTTAAACACATTTTAATAAGTTTTAGTAAAGATAAGTTTAGTTCGGTAAAAATAAGTTCAGTTCAGTATAAATAAGCTCCTCGTAAAAAAAAGCTCAGTTCAGAAAAAATAAGTTCAATCCGGCCTTAAAATATTTCTTAAGTTTTCAGTAAAAATAAGTTCAGATCAGTAAAAATAAGTTCAGTTCAGTTCAGTATTGATAAGTTCAGTTCCGCAAATTTCAGTTCCTTTTTTTGTATTGTTTAATTATCGTCAATTTCTTCTTAATATCTAGCATAAGCGTTAGCTTCAATTTTTTTTACTCCGTATTACATTTTGATTTTATCATGTTATTAATGCTTAATATTTGTTCAAAATTTAATACTGTATAAATATTTTTAAATTGATAACAAAAATTAAAAATATAATCACATTTTAAAAATAAACAATAAGGGGGTCATAACTAACATTTAGCCTAGGCCCAAAAATGACAGGACCAGCCCGGGTAGCATATCAATCCAGTGATTTTGTTCCTTCCATATCTATAACTAGAATTTTTTGTTGGGAAATACCAGAGATATAGGGCATTTTGCGAAATAATACCCTAATAAAAAATTTTCTGTGGGGAAGTACCAAACGAAAATTATGTTTTGTTTTAAGGTACCAAATTACAATTTCTAGGCCAAAAAGTCAATATTCTGGCATTGACTCATCGTTTTTGTGCGTTTATTTGGTGCGTGCCACCCACTCTCCTTTATTAACCCCTATCTAACTCCCATTCACTTCATTCCACTTCAACTGACTCCTTAATTTATCCCTCTCTTCTCTCTCCTCCAAATTAACCCTTCCTCTCTCTCTTCCTTTTCTGTCATTTTAGCTCAGTAAAAATCCCCAATTTTGGGTGCATTCTCCACTCCATTCCACTGTAAAAGGTAAATTCACTTCCTTTTTATTTTTTAATTATTAATTTTTCAACCTTTTTCTGCATTGTTAATTGGCCTAATTTTTTTTGTTGATTTAAGTGCCTGATTTGTGCTTGAATTAGTTGCATTCAAACTTCCTACAACCTTTGACCTCAAAATTTGGATGGCTAAACTTGCAAGCTCTGAATTTTCTTCCAAGATTTAACTCAGACCAACTAGTACTAAGCACCGCAAAGGGAACACCACACTTGCACCGGTAATCTTTCTTGAGTTTATACCTTTTTTAATTTGTTGACAAGTGGCATCATAATATTAAGTGATATGCATGGAGTGGATGTGAAGAGGCTTCCTTGCCTTTTTAATATTCATGCATGGAATGAATTTGAAGAGGCTCCTATGCCCAATCAATGCGAAGAGACTCTCAAGTGTCATTATAATACAGTAACTTCCACATGCAGTCTTTTTTAATGCACACTCCTATTTCATATCATCTCCCAAACATTTAATTTTATTTAATTTGAATGTGTCTTTTACTCTTTGTATTCTCCCTAAAAATCTATTCTTATTCTTCTCTTAACCCCCTTCTTTCCCTTTCTATTTTATATCCATTGTTAGTCATAGTGTCTCACTAAGGAGGTATGTCATTTCTTCCCTTTTTAAAATTTTGTTAATCTGTTTTTTTTTTTTATATTTTTATTGCAATCATTTGGTTTCAAGAACATAAACTATCTTGGTTCCAAAAAAAAGGATGGACATTAGTGTTGGGATTATATCTCTTTGATTAGTGTGGTGTTTGATGTGTTGTTATTCTCTACTTGATTAGTGTTGGGATTACATCTACTTCCTCCGTTTTTTTAAATGTAACACTTTCTATTTTGGGAAGTTTTAAATTAAATGTGACACTTTCTTTTTTGTTCAATAAACTCTCTCTATCTCTCTCCTCTCACATGGTGCCCTTATTTTTTTCTCTCTATCTCTTTCCTTCCCCAAAATTGCACTAAAAGTGTCACATTTAAATGAAAACGGAGGGCAGTATTAGGTTGACAAAATGGTAGGCGTCACTGAATAGAATTGTTTTTTTTAGATTGATTTATATTTGGTTTTGTTTGTTCCGATTAGTTTTGGAAGCGATTAGATAAGCTTACTGCCATGATCTTGAAATGATTATTTCACTTTATTATTCATTTTGAAATCATTGTTCCCTTAAAAAAATCATTGTTTATGATATTTACCAACCCCTTTTATATATTTCATTTTGTTTTGTATAAATTTTGATCTAATTTATGTTTATAAATGTGGTTGAATTGTGGGATAAAAGTTGTTACTCCGTAACGATTATTTGGTCTACGAGCGTGTCCCCAATGGATCACTAGATAAAGTTCTCTTTAAATCGGGCCGTACTGGGTTGGGTAGTACTGATAATGACAATGAGATGGAAACCCTGACGGGAATCAAACAAAGCCCATACTTGATTGGTATATCAGGTATAGGATTGCCCTTGGTGTGGCAAGGGCAATTGCATACTTACATGAAGAGTGTTTGGAATGGGTGTTGCATTGCGATATCAAACCTGAAAATATACTTTTAGGTGATGACTTTTGCCCAAAGGTTGCTGATTTTGGGTTGTCGAAACTTCGCAAGAGGGAACAAATGGTAACCAAGTTGAGGATCCGTGGTACAAGAGGATACCTAGCGCCCGAATGGATAAAAAATGATTCAATCACCTCCAAAGTGGATGTGTATAGCTTTAGAATGGTACTTGGAAATTGTGACAGGGGGTAAGGAATTTGGTTCAAGGGCCTTCCCCTGTTCCGAGTGAAGAATGGTACTTACCCCAATGGGCATATGAAATGGCAATCGAAGAAAGGCGAATAGATGAGATATTAGATCTTCGAATCAAGCACTCTTACGATGACAAATTGCACTTCAAATTGATTGATCGAATGGTGAAAACTGCAATGTGGTGCGTTCAAGAGAGGCCAGATATGAGGCCATCCATGGGAAAGGTGGCTAAAATGCTTGAAGGCACTGTGGAGATTATGGAACCACCAAAACCTACAATTTTTTACATTGAAAATAAGTCTGATTAATAGACTGTGCTTGAAAGTTGTAAGCTTGTACGATACGACGTATAATCTTTGTGCATTCTGGTGCCTGTAAATTTGCATATGCTGAAAAAAAGGATCATATCATTCATGTCATTCACCAACTCGCAAAATGACTGCCAATTTGATTGCCTAACGCCATATTGGCTAATTAATACAAGCCATCCCTAATCTAAGCGCATTACAGCGTTACAGCTTAAAAAATACCTTAACTCTTCATCTGTAAAATGACTACAGTACAAAGTAAGCACCTCCAAACAAAGCATTGCACTTCATTAGTTCAAAGGTCAAGGAATTCATATCGATAGCAGTTTCCGCACGCAAATGCTTTTCATTCATACAACTTTATGTAAACTACAAAGAATTTGATAAACAATCTCAATTACAAAGAATATAAACACCACAAAAACCGAAGATCGGCAATTCAGGTACACTCTCAACAAGTGAACAAGAGGATAGAAAATTGCATAGACTTCAATTCCATAAAGATTATCTAAAAAAGCTACGTGTTGTAGCTACAAAGTTTTTCTTCAGATTCAGAGGGTTCAATCACATTACTCATATGGATTTCTGAAGTTCTTTAATAATTCCGGAATATCATAACCGAGCATGTCATCAACAGTTTGAATCATCTTTGGCTTCAACCTTTGAAATTTGTCGATACTGTATCCACCTAAAACTTCCCTGAAATGCTCGACATACGGGAAATCACTTTTGTAGAAGGTTATAATATGCATCGTGTTAGAGGATAAAATCGGAGAGACAGGGAGGGCTAGGAAAGAAATAGGCTATCGGTCAGAGTAAGAAAAGTGCGAACCTTAAGAAATTCATCTTCAAGGTTATCAATCAATCGTTGCTGAGCTTTATTTTTGCCTATCATAGATGGCATCTCCTTCTTCAGATGGCTAATGATGTAAGCATGAATCTTAGCTGCTCTGGCACGTTTCACAAATTCATTTATCTGTATGAATTGATAGAATAATTAGTATGCAGTCCAAAAGGGAATAAAGATACAGCTAATATATAAGGGATGCTGGTGTTGTACTCGTCTGTCACACGCTTTCTTTGGGATATCCTTCAGATCATTAAGAAGGTCATTCTGTTCTCTCTCAAAAAGATCCCTTCCCATGGGGCCAACTGCTTCTTCATCGATGGGCTTGTCATTAAAAGAACTGCATATAGAACAGAATGCATGGTGACATTGTTTAGACTCGTTAGTTCCAATATTGATTATCCAGAACATAAAATTATAATACTGCAGTAAGCTGGTGGAATGGAGCATATTAAATCATTTGATAAACAAAGCAATCTTGATTAATAGGTAAACTTGAAATTTAATTTGACCATACAATTATAGAGCAATACCTACCCAATATAAACACGAGAAACCTCAGGATTATTTAGAACCTTCCCAAGCGACCACATCAGTGCACCGTATACTCTCATTAACTGCAATTCATACACTAGCTTAATAATTCTCTTTAACAAAAACCTATGTAGATCTCCCCTCAATATTTAATTACTCTGTATATACGTGCATTTCTATGGGCTGTTAATCAAGATGTTACCTGTTGCGTATCAACTTGATCAGCCTTGTTCAGAACAACACGGATCTTGTCATCATGACCACGCAGCGATGCAATAACTCGTTTGAATTCATCACTTATGTCAAGTTTGTGTGGGTCAAACAAGAGAAGAATAAGATCACACTTTGCTGCAAACCAAGATATAACCCCAGTAAAATCATAGCTTCGCTGAGTTCTCTGCTTCTCTCCTGACAGAACCCCAGGAGTGTCAACAAAAGTTATGTGCTCCAGCAACTGATAGCAAGTAAACACTTGTTGAGATTAGCAAAACGGAAATCATCAACTTGTCAACCAAAAGAAAAGGAAAAAAATGAACACAAATTAGTTGCTTACAGGATGTGGCATTTGTGAGCATTGGAATTTTGATAAAAATGCCCCTCCAAAGTTTGTAAGACCGCTGAATGGCATGTCTGCTTGGACAGCAATTGTGTTCCCAGGAATGCTCCGCTCATCAGGGCCAGACTGTACAAATGACACAAGTTATTAACCCAGAAGAAACAAAAACATAATGATCCCTATATTGGCTATATACCAAGATGAATCAAACAAGTTCCCACACAACTACGTTTTCCTTGTGTATGAATCATAGTCAAAGTGGAATGGCAGAAAAAGCTTGAGAAGTTACACTGGCAAAGAAAATAAAAACAAATGCAGTACACATGAAAATGGATTGTGGAATGGCAGAAGTTAAAGGAAAGAGAGATAACCAGAGCACTTAATATCCTTGTACAGTTTTATTAACATCAGGCTTATTTATCAATATATTGGTTGCACAGCAAATAACGTAATGTCATGATACTTCATTGTAAAGTACAAACCCATGAGGCCATGATCATCACGATACCAGAAACAGGTAATGACAAATAGACACCTCGTTTAAAGCAGAAACATCCCAAAAAAAAAAAAAAACCCTCCATTTTTTAACACTGGCACCATTTCCCATTTTTGGAAGTTAGAAAGTACTAGCACCATTTCTTTTTGTGGCAATGGATTTTCTCTACCCCTCTCCTAACACATGGATCCCCTTTTTTCCTTATCACTATCTCTCTGCTCTCCTTAAGATTTGTGCACCATTTCAATGGTGCAACTATTTAAATAAATATTTTTAAAAAGAAAACGGAGGACTTATACAATAAAAATTAAATTGTGGTTTAGCCAAGTACCCAAGTTCAACGAACAACCTCGCAAAGAGAAATCATGAGCCTTTAACCCTTTTCTAACAATGCCAACTCTAATCACTAGCTAATTTGGCAAATATATAGCCATACCAAACGTCATCATGCTCTCTTTGAATTTAAATGAAACACTCATGCTCTTGTAGCATGCCTCAGACATGCTTATAAAGAGCTTTGGGAATGACCAGTCACATCAAAAAGAATTCATTTTACGAGTCTAAAATGTCAAAGTGCATTCTTTGGAACATGTATGTGCTCCCTTCAGTTTACATGAGATCAATAGACAATTGTAGCACGAATAAAGGCAGTCAAGAAAAAATCCAAAATCACAAGAGTCATATAGGTAAAGAAACTCAACTTATATGGCCCCTATTAGATTATCTAGAACTTAATTCATGGTTGTGTTCATTTCCTATCCTATCTACATGCTTAGCCCTTTACCTACGATCAAAACACCTACAGTTGATTCTTCATAGTTATGTCCAAGAACAAACCAACAAACAGCTAATGCAAAATGCATTGATACAAATCTCGCAATATATCAATCACTCAAATAACTATTCAGTAGGAAGATGAAGAAACTAGATTATAGATCATTAGTGCTACCCAATTGCAAACCAGCTACTCAAAAAAATGAAATCAGAAACTATACTAGATTACTAGTACATCAACCTCTAAAATATTGACAAAGCTGTATGGGGTACTCTTCAAAATTCAATCGGCCAATCATTACAGACAAGAATTTTGGGATCTTTTTCCTTCTTGCTCTGCCCTTTGTAAAGCAACACCGTGGCCAGTTTTACCATACAATCGGTGGTACCTTGCAAGGTACCACCAAGTATAAAAAATTTGTTCATTTTAATTCAAATGAGAAAAAACTATGATTTTGCTCGTTTGAGTTAAAATGAACAATTTTTATAAACCTTGGTGATACCTTGCAAAGTACCGATGATTATATAATGTCCATCCTCATGAGGCTCTGGGCATACTAGAATTACTGTTTGGTAAAAATCATGAGCATCAAGACAAATAGATGATAAATAAATACTTCTTCTGTAGTTTTATACTGGATTATTCTATTCACACTAATCCTTTTGACCCATCATTACGACTTACATGTAAGAAAAAACATAATCATGTTGGATCTTGTTGAAAGCGTCGCAATGAGTAGATTACCAACATTTACTTTGCGCATTTTGATCTTAAGCATAACTAAGATACATTTATGTTGTGCGTTGGGATGTGTAAGCAGTGTCAATGATGCAAGTTAACAAAAGAACGGAGGGAGTATAACACTTTTTGAGCAGGTCTTAATCCCCATCAAGATAAGAAACAACTGAATAATACCATGACAACGACAAAGCGATCTGTCGTAGGCTCTGGTCCAATATGAGCTCCTGTTGGAAGCAAAACAGTAAAGGAAACATCAGTCACCTAAAAGGCCAAAATAGTTGAAATAGTATTTAATACAATAAAATACACCATAAGTGTTTATCATGACCTGGATATTCACATTTCAGCAAATGTTTTATGAAAGTAGTTTTCCCTGTTGAATATTGCCCCAGCAGCATAACCATTGGTTTAGCATCAAAATCACTATTTGCCTGCAAAAGAAATACGAAGTAATATATGTAATAAATACATTGGTTTAGCATCTTTGAATTGACCACCAGAATTCTACAGTAGTCCATATGATTTTTGGTTCAAATTAACAGTGGAGGTAACACAAAGTCATGAAAGCGATAGGTAGTCTCCAGTGGCTTCAGCTTTTCTAGGTACAACCGCTTCAAACCATCAACTATGGAAGTTACTGCGCTAAGGGGTATCTAGGCACACGATAGTAAAAGAGAGAAAATGTCAATAACACCCAAAATTCATACCTTATTTTACAAATACTTGCAGTGAAAAACAAAAATAACTGTATAATTAATAGAATACAAGCAGCGCTCAACATAACTAAAATCAAGAGGAAAACCCCAGCACCCAGAATTGCTTCTAATAGTAAAGCCATAAAGGTGAAAAGCAGAAGACTCAAAATTTGAGATCGATCAAGATCAATGATAGAGTGCTGGCTATTGTTATTCTCAGGCATAAACTAAACAACCATGGATCCCAATAAGGATATAAATCAACAGAGTAATGATAACAGACAGCTGCATACATTTCATTATTAGAAAAGAATGACAAATACATTAGAAAGGAAATCCAAACAACGAACAAGAACACATAAAAAACTAAAGACAAAATAGGTAATGTGTTAGCCTAAAAGACTAAGAACAGAACTATAGAAACGGGAACGAAACACAAGTTCAATAAAAAAAGAAATTTGTCAAAAATGAATAGTATCGCGGTCAGACTAAACAAGACCTCCATTTATCCTCTAAGAAAGATAATTAAATTGAAAGGTGCATAGATTTGGCATGCAGAGCTGATATTGAGTTCATTTTTAAAAAATATGTTAAAGCTCAATTCATTGATTAAATGAACAATTAAAATCAGATTCATCCAATCTCATTGAGAGTCTTGGCCCATTTATACCCCTAGAATCATCATCATCATGAAGCATAAACAAAAGTCAAAGTAACAGTCTCAATTCCAATGAATATCTAACAAAGAAGAAAGAACAGACCAGAACATTCTTTTTAATCCAGGGTCCAAAGTTATGCTACTTTGACTCGTGTACTAGTGTCCAACACGGGTACGTGTCTAAGGGTTAGACTCGGCTAGATTGTGAAACTTTCCATGATTTTATCCCATAATGAAGTGTCAAGTGTCCATACACATATCTGACACGGGTACTTGATTTAAAATGTAGAGTCCAAGTAGCATAGGTCCAAAGTCATGTGTGTACTGTGTACTGTGTACTCTGCAAGTTGCTTACAATACCAGAGGGGAAATTGCAGGATACGGAGTAATAAAACTACGGCAAGTCTTCACTAACATATTACAATCTCTACGCTCCTCTCACACAAAATATATAAATGCATAGCAACTGAAAGAGGAAAATTGTGAGATAAAACAGTTA
Source organism: Patellifolia procumbens (assembly GCA_947645195.1). Taxonomy (NCBI): domain Eukaryota; kingdom Viridiplantae; phylum Streptophyta; class Magnoliopsida; order Caryophyllales; family Amaranthaceae; genus Patellifolia; species Patellifolia procumbens. The sequence goes on from CANSGD010000867.1 coordinate 19,963, forward strand.
ATATATATCCAAAACATGCTCAATTTAATACTGTCATGCTCCCTTTTAAATCCAAAAAGGCTAAGCCTCCTATTCATATCACTCATGCAAGGAAGAGGAAGGGCAAATTTGGTAATGCATAGTGTGTTGTGTGGACCAATGAAAGGAAGGGAAATAACAGTTAGTGAGTGACCTATGCTTTAGATAGTGAGAGTAGCTGAGTTGTTAGTCATTCAGAAAGCGAGTTAAAAAAACTGAATTGTATTATAATTTAGCGTGCGCTCCTAAGTAGTATTACTTTTAATACATCAATCAATCATCAACCTTTCCCTACTTTCATAGCTGCCTCTTATTACTGCTACCTTAAAGTTCGCATTTTTATTTGAGAGCTGAACATTGTGAGGACAGAAATTCAAGACATAACAAATACCTTCTTTGAGGATTTTGAACTAAACCATTTTGCGGTAGGTGATGACTGTTGAGGAGATCCTGTCAACAGTCACAATAAGATAATAAGTAATGATTAAAAAGGCCAGAGAGCATTAAACTTGTTAATTATTATCAAAGAACAGTCCTGACCATTTACTTCAGGTTCAACATATTTCACCATTGTCTTCTTCTTCTGCAATAAAAAAACAAATGTATTAGTTATACATTAGTCATAGATACTTTCAAATGAGCTATGATTTTAACAGATGATACTTACAGCCATTAATGCATCCAGCCCTTCCATCACTGGCAGTTGAATGTCCTCAGATTGCTATAATCAGCCATCCCCGAGAAACAAAAGACCATTAGTCCATTAGTCTTACAATTTTATTTAAAAAAACAAAAACAAAAACAAATACAAGATTAGCTATAAGAGCATCTACCTTTGCAGTTCTTAAGAAAATATAGTTACATTAGAAGCATGAAAAGCAGCATCCTACTTCAATTATGCTCTAATATCTTATTTTCTCTTCTTTTTGTATAATAGCAGTAGTTGACAGTAATGCGAAATTCTGAAAAACATAAAAACAGAGTCCTTACTATACAGAAGGTGGCCTTGGTATGCATGATTCCTATGTTAGAAAATCATAGGAAACTAATCATCTGCTACTAATGACTAGTTGAACAGGACTGTTCATATGTGATATGTATATCAGAGCTTCATTTTGTTGGTGTTCTAAGACTAGCAGACTGCAGATTACTTCTTTCCTACGTCAAGAAAGTAGATAGTTTCTTAGTCATGCAAAGGATTAAAAACAGAATAAGGCAATAAGAGAGAATCATTGGCAGCATGCATTCATAGCAATTTGAAGAAGAGAGGCCTTGCTCGAAAGATCATCATGAGAGCTTAATTTTCAATTGTTCAGCAATTTTGGGGTTATTTACTGATAATATTAATAGACTCTCGAATCAGTTCTATTATATGTAAATGTTTGATATTTGACACATCTCTTATGAGTTATGACTGTTGCGGCAAAGTACCCAACCTACCAAATTTAGAATGAAACAGTGAACAATCTTTCTTTCAATCTTGAACTTGCCAATTGCCACCAATCTCAAAGTTCAAAGAGTCCAGGTAAAGGTAAAGTTCCGCAATTACATAAGTTCTATTCTGCCCCACAGGTCTACACCCTCCTCTCCTCCCCTCCCCTCCCCTCCCAAACATTTGAAAAGCTTACTATGGTAAATTAATCAGCGCATGATGACAATGTACAAAATGCGACAGCGCAATTAATCTGGCCTGTCATATTATGTAAGGCACCATCATCATCCTAGAGTGGATGAGCCATTACATTCTCACCAGAAGAAGTTGAATAGCACAGTATCTTAGACAAAAAATGGCTGACCTAACAAAACAAGTATGAAAGAGTGCTAAACTTTCTTGCAATGTCATACAATGAAATGCGAAATTAAGATTCATACCTGCATTACTGAGGAGATCAGAAGTCAGCTCATGTCCAGCCTGAGCAAGAGATATTAGCTGTAAGGATAAATTAAAAATTCTGTTTAAGAATACAGAAGACATTCCACGATAACACTGATAATCTACCTAGCATCTATTATGAATTGCATGATTGCACCTATGAGGCTGTGAGTTAATTTACATGGCAAAGAAATTGTGGGTAAAAACCCAAGAGGTACTGTATACCAACCTGCATTGCAGCAACAAATTCCTTAAATCCCAAGTAACCTTATCTCTTGGTATCAGCAAATGCCCAAACCTTGAAAAGAGTAATAAATTAGTACCATACCAAGAAGTAGTCACTGAGAAATTATGACTACTGCATTACAATAGATTGAGCTCAAAGAGTCTAAAGGAAGTGCTGCATCAACATTCTTTAGGCAATAATTGATTAACACCTATCTCAGTCAACTTGAGAAAACCACATTACTTCGTCAAATCACCATAGGTGGGAGCGACGCTAAAATGCTAGGGAAAACCATGAACGATTTCATACGCCACAAACAAAGTTGATGATAATCTAAAAAAAAGTTACAGATTTAATTGCAAGAACTCCCCTCAAAAGATGGTAAGCAACTCATGAAGAAGCCACAACATCACACCTACTTAATACTATGGAAGGAGCAAAATGAAGCTTCGTCAAGCGTATGTTCTAACTTGTTACCATCTAATCACTACAAGAATTGTCACCCATATCATCAAATGGAAGCCACAGTGTTACATGCATAAAAAACATAACAATATAACATCAAGAGCGAAAAAATTGTCCAGCTCCTTAACTAACTTAATATCATCAATGGTTGATGATGTATGAAGAGGGGAAATAGAGGGGATTTTTAAATTTATTTATTTTAAGGATAAATTAGGTGTCAAAATCTTAGGATAGGAGATGGATGGATAGAAATGGAGATGATCCTAACTCAATAAAAAGCAAAACACTGACACCAAACGGTTTCAGCATCATTGAATCAATCAAAGGAACTTCTCATAGTTGTTCTACTTGCATTCCACCTATTCTAATGCATAAAAATAGAAATGGTTTTGGGGAAAATAATTACTAATAACATTTTGTTTCAATCACAAATAATTCAGACTTTTGTTACGGAAGATGAATCAAAACTAAGTGAACCATGCACAGTGGCGTCTCTAGGATGTTTCAGTGGGTTCGGAATTGGTGGAATTGGTTACAACGGGTATTCTAGTGATTAGCAATTCAATGCATAAGTTCAAATTCCGATTACAACGGACATTCAAATAACATAAAATCCAATATCAAGTACATAAGTTCATAATGTAATACAAACAAAGAAAAACAAAAGCAATCTTCAATTTTTCATAATCCACAAAGTATACAATTACAAACTACAATTAACAATCAGATTCAATTCAACTCAATATACTCATTCAAAAACTAAACATCAACAAGGCAACAATTAAACAAGGTCCAAGGAATGAAGCAATTGAAGTCAAAATACAAATTACAGGATTTATAGAAAACAGAAATAACATCAAATCATTCAGGTATTCACAAATCAAAAATCATTCTCATTCAGCAATTACATTAAATGATTTAAATTCAACAACAATGAAGTTAAACAAGCGAGTATACCTGACTGAAGGGGTGATTCGCGAAGCCAGTTGAGGGGCGGACCGTCGGTGGCTGCAACCACGGTGCGGCGGTGGTCGCGCTTACCCAAAATAAGCAGCCCAATCATTGGACTGATGTGTAAGGTGTTACCCAATTCAAGAAAGCTAGTTTCACAATTTAAAACTTTTGTGCATCTTGTTGAGAAATTATCAACTATTGATGAGAAAAATTACCGATGTAATTTCTAAGACGAATAATTATTACCACTCTACTACTAAATAATTGTAAAATAATGTACACATACTCCACCCCATTTCTACGATGGATTAATTTATTGATCAATCACATATATAGAGTACATTCTTTAAAATAAATAAAAAAATAAAAAAATGTGAGAGAATGTGTAGAATTAACATCATATTATAAATAAGTCATAACAATCTATGTTGCGAACTTTTCAAAGAGTTAGAAAAAACATTGGATACGAAACTAGGCCTAAATTTTGTAACATAAAAGTCACAGTGTTCATACACTCTAGCAGATACTCTTAATTTGCGAAAAGAGTTGTTCAATAAATTACAACAAAAGAACCCTTTCTTAGGCCAATTTAACAAAATCTCGTCGTTTTGCATGGCAACAACCGGATGTGTATTGTAAACTGCAAAATCGGCAAAAGACCGACCAATATCTACCACGAACCTTTTTAACCACATCCAATTAGCAACGTCTTCCAAAACCCATACTTCAATTGACTTCTCACATAAATTAACGGAAGTCAATTTCCCATCCACTTCCAAAAGCCGCATTTGTTCGTGCATTTGAACAATCCAATTATAAAAACTATGTGTACAAATGCATCCAGGGTGAGGCATGACATGAAAAGCTTCCGTCATCAAATCGAACATCATTATGGAATTAGAGCACTCGTGTGAAATCCCAGAGTCGGTAAGACATTTAACCATCCAAAACAATGCTCCATTTGCTAGAACTCCAACCTCATAGTGCGAGTAGTATCTCAAAGGACAATAAGGGGAGGATCTCGAACCACGTTTTTTTCCCTCTAGGTTTTCCTTGGGAGGGTTCTTCTAGCATTCTGCTAGGGTTTCTTTCTCTGTTGAAGGTTCTTTCTCGTTGCTATACGAGCTTCAATCGACGTTATGGCATCGGCTTCGGGTACGACTGAAATTTATGAAATTGTAGAAAACCCTCCCACGAAGGAGAGGAATGACAGAGAAGTAAATGAAGCACAGGAGGAGGGCGAAGCAGAGGAAAAGCACAATAATGAAGAAGATGAAGGGGTGGAATGGGTAGCAGAGGGTGAGGACGAAGAGGAGGATCGTGTTGAACTGAGTTTGGTAGGGCGACTGTGGACAAATAGGAATTACAATGTAAACGCCTTCATGGCCACGATAAAAAATGTATAGAGTCCGAAGCATGGTTTGGAGATCAGTAGTATTGGAGATAATCGCTTTATGTTTCAGTTTTTTCATTGGAAAGACAAAGCTAGAGTCTTGGATGAGCAACCATGGCACTTTGATCGTTACGCTATTATACTTGGCGAAGTTGCAGAAGCAAATACTCCAGCAGATGTAACCCTTTTCCACCTTCCAATATGGGCTAGGGCCTACGATCTTCCTTTCAAGGGAAGAATGAACGAAGCGAATGCTAGAACTCTAGGAGACAAAATTGGGAGTTATGTTGGGATTGACAAATCAGGATCTCTTGGGATTGATAAATCCATGAGAATAAGAGTTAAAATAGATGTTCGACGGCCTGTGGCTCAGTATGTGAAAATTAAAATGCGTGGAGGAAAGGAGGAGAAAATAGTGATCAAATATGAAAAGCTCCCACTACTGTGCTTCCACTGTGGCAGACTTGGACATGGCACCAAAGACTGTGATGCTTTTTACGGTGAAGGTATACCAGAAAGACGGTTTGGAGACCTGAAAGCGTCACCATGGCGTGTAATAAAAGAAACTGAAAAAGGAGGGACGTTCGGAGAAAAGAAGATTCATGTAAAACGCCTCTTCATTTCAAAACCAAAGACATCAAAGAGCTTGGAGACGGAACAACTAACGGAGGTGGCTGAGATGTTGAGCTTTTTTGGTTTAAAAGAGGCAGAGAGGGACAGAGGAGGTATCAATAGCCTTGTCCAAACACAGACACCCAATGAAAATGACAATGAGGAAGTAGCTATAAACAAGGGAGAGAGTAAAATCATGAGGGTGGATCATGAGGGAGATGCAAGGAATAAAATGGAGGAGGGCAAGGAAAAGGATGTGGGTAGCAATGAGGAGGTGCCAGTTGTGAAGGAGAAAAAATGGAGGAGAATTGAGAATGGGCGAACAGCAAAACATACCACTATCACTAATGTAGTGGGAGTTAAAAGGAGTGTGGAAAGAAATAGAATCAGTGAATGTGTAGATATGGAAATTGAGATGGATGAACAGGTGAAAAGAAGAAGTATTGACACTCTTGGACAAAAATTACACTTTACTAATGATATCACTGAAGTGGCGGGTCCCACTAATAAGGCTCTCGGTGACCAATGAGTGGTATTCTCTCGTGGAACTGTCGAGGATTGGGGAGTCCTCGAGCAGTTAGTGCTCTAAAACGAATAATTATACTAAAAGAATCCCCAATTAGTGTTCCTATCCGAGACCAAACTGAAACAAAAGGAGATGGAAGCACTAAAGAATAAGCTGAATTTTGAGAATATTGTTGCTGTAGGCTGTTATGGCGATGGAAGGAAACGGAGTGGTGGACTTGCAATGCTATGGAAGACTTCTCTAGATGTGCGGATTATGAGTTACAACATGAACCATATTGATGCGGAAATTGATAATCTTTGTAATGGGGGGTGGCGTTTCACAGGAATTTATGGATTTCCGGAGGATGATTTTAAAGCAAACACTGGTGAGTTGATGAGAGGGTTACGTAATGATAAAAACCTCCCTTAGGTTTGTGGGGGAGACTTCAATCTAATGGTGTCATCAGATGAAAAAACGGGTGGGAATGGTTTCAATATGAACGAAGCTGATGTGCTAAGACAAGCAATGGATGTTTGCAGCTTGTGTGATTTGGGTTATGTGGGGTATGCCTTCACCTGGAACAATAACAGGATAGGGGAATTCAACATTCAAGAAAGGTTGGATAGATTTTTCGCAACTAGCGAGTGGAAAGCCCTTTTCCCGGGGTCTTTTGTTACTCATCTTCCAAAGCGAAAATCTGACCATCTACCCATTCTACTTACTATCAAAGGCTGCCCTACGAAGGTTCGGGAGAGGAAAAAAATAAGGTTATTCCATTTTGAAGAAATGTGGCTTCGTGATCAAAATCTCGGTGATGTCATTGACAAGGAATGGGCTAGAGGAGGTAATGCAATTTCAAATATTGCCCGTATAACAGAGAGTTTGACGAGGTGGGGCAAGGAGACCTTTGGCCATTTTGCTAAGGAGATGAGAGAATGTAAAAAAAGATGAGTGAGCTTATGGAAGAAGAGCCTTCTCAGGAGGTTATTAGTCAAATGAAAGCCATTGATGACAGATTGGATGAACTTGAAGAGCGGGAAGAGCGGTATTGGCATCAAAGGAGTCGGCAAACATGGTTAAAAAATGGTGATAAAAATTCCAGCTTTTTCCATGCCAAGGCTAATCAAAGGAGAGAAAGAAATTGCATAATGAGCCTCAAAGATGAAGCTGGCAACTGTTTTAAAAAAGAAGATGAAATTGCAGAGGTTTTAGTCAATTATTTCAACACACTTTTCTCCTCTAGTGAGAACATTGATGTTGCTCCTGTGATTGACAAAATACAAAACAAAATTACGGAGGCTATGACTGCAAATCTGGCAGCCCCTTTCCGCGGAGAGGAAGTTTCTGAAGCGATACAACAAATGCATCCCACCAAATCACCGGGCCCAGATGGTTTGTCAGCCATATTCTTTCAAAAATTCTGGAGCACTATTGGAGTGGAGATAACAAATTTAGCTTTGAGTATTTTGAATGGCAATGGTGATGTTGGTCGAATAAATCAGACTTATATAGTTTTGATTCCCAAAAAGAAACAATGTGAGTCCCCTGTTGATTTCCGTCCAATTAGTCTTTGTAATGTGGTGTATAAGATTGTTGCAAAAGTGTTGGCAAATCGTTTGAAAATGGTTTTGCCAAATATTATTCATGAGGCTCAAAGCGGTTTTGTTCCGGGAAGATTGATTACTGACAATGTGTTGGTTGCCTATGAGAGTTTCCATTATCTTAGAAAGAAAAAAAAAAGGGGTCACGGGAAATTTGGCTCTGAAGCTAGACATGAGCAAAGCGTATGACAGAGTTGAATGGAGTTTTTTAGAAAAAATGATGAGTAAGTTGGGGTTTCCAGAGAGTTTTATCAGACTAACAATAAAATGTGTTTCTACTGCCTCTTTTCAGATTCTAGTGAACGGGCAGCCTTCTAGGAAATTTTTTCCATGTAGAGGGCTGAGACAAGGCGATCCGCTATCTCCATTCTTATTTATCATCTGTGCAGAAGGTTTATCAGCTATTATTCGGGACGCAGAGGAAAAGAAGCTAATTCATGGCGTCAAAATCGGAAAACAGGTGAACCCAATCTCTCACCTCTTTTTTGCCGATGATAGTCTGCTGTTCACTAGAGCGACAGAACAAGAAGTTGAAAAGGTGATTGATATTCTTGGCACTTATGAAGCTGCTTCTGGGCAAAAACTTAATATGGAGAAATCCGAAGTATCTTTTAGCCGAAATGTGGGACTTGAGAAGAAAAATATGCTTCAAATGAAGTTAAAGTTTAAGGCTGTAGAAGACCATGACCGTTATCTTGGGCTACCAACTTTCATAGGTGGCTCAAAAAAGACGGTTTTTCAACATATTCAAGATAGAGTGTGGAAGAAGCTTAAGGAGTGGAAAGAACAATATTTGTCACAGGCTGGAAGGGAAATCCTTATCAAATCGGTGGCACAAGCAATTCCCATTTTTGCTATGCAATGTTTCTCCCTTCCGAAGAGTTTGTTATATGATATTGAGCGGATGTGTCGAGAATTTTTTTGGGGTCAAAAAGGTAATGAGAAGAAGATAGCCTGGGTCGCGTGGGAGAAAATGTACTACTCAAAAGGGAGGGTGGAATGGGAATGAGAGATTTAAATGCTTTCAATAAAGCAATGCTGGCAAAGCAGTTCTGGCGCATATTGACAAATGAGCATTCTTTAATGTTCAAGGTTCTTAAAGGGAAGTATTTTCCTCGATCATCTCTCTTGGAGGCAAAAATCAGAAGTAATGTGAGTTTCACTTGGCGATCAATTCTATCTGCAAAAAATCTGGTGTTAAAAGGTGCGAGGAAGCTAGTGGGAAATGGGAGATCAATTCGCACTTGGGGGGACCCTTGGATTCCTGCAATACCGAATGGTCTGACTGTGTTGCAAGATCAGTTTCTTTCACAAAATGCAACATATGTAAGTGATTTGTTTCAGGATGGCAAATGGAATGTGGAAATGATTGATGGAATTTTCTCAAGTTGGGAAGCTCAAGCCATAATGCAAATCCCTATCCCTTTATTTGCCCAGGAAGATAGGTGGACTTGGAATTTTACAAAAAATGGTGTTTTCTCAGTTAGAAGTGCTTATTATGTGGAGTTGGGTAATTTGCATAGTGAATCAGCCTCGTCCTCAAATGGCAGACAAATGATGATCTGGAATAAATTATGGAATGCGAAGGTACCCCCAAAGGTTAAAATTTTCGGATGGAAATTGCTAAGAAATGCTCTTCCTGTCCGTGTGAATCTGTTTCGTAGAGGTGTAGACATTGAACAACTTTGTCCTGTTTGTGGTGAGGAAAATGAAACCAACACTCATATGATGTTTTCATGCCCGGAAGCGAAGGCTATTTGGGTCTTTCTCCTGTGCGCCTCGATACAAGTCCGGTGGCGAATTCCTCCGTTGTTAATTGGTGTAGTGAGTTGGCTGATGTTTTCAAGTTGAAAGATTGGTGGGATATTTTCTGGGCTCTAGCTTGGGTAATTTGGCTGAAGAGAAATGCCTGGAATTTTGATAAAAAAAAGGGATATTGATAGGCTTCTTAAACATGCTGTTAGTATTGTTGGGGAGTATACCAAAGCAAATGAATGTCTTCCCTTGCTGGCTGCCACTGAAGAATGCACTAGCAAATGGCTTCCTCCTCACATGGGTGGATATAAGATAAATTCTGATGCAGCTGTTTTTGAAGATGGTATCTATGGCCTGGCAGCAATAGCACGAGATGCGGAGGGTGATATAATGGTGTCAACTATTAGTGTGCTTGACGGTGGGTGTGAAGTGGAGGTGGCGGAAGCGCTAGCGGCGAGACAAGGCCTATCTATCACTATGGAAGCTGGGTTGCATAATATTATTCTTGAATCTGACAACTTAAAATTGATGAGACACCTACAAAGGGGTTTTATTGAAAATACTTATTTTGGAACAATAGTATGTGATATTTTGAAGCTTGCTGAGTCTTGCTCTCTTATTTCTTTCTCTCATGTAAAAAAAAGGGGCAATGAAGTAGCCCATAATCTAGCTAGATGGAGCCGTAGTGTCGGAATTATGAAAGTGTGGATTGAGGAAATTCCTCCCGAAATCCATAGGTTTGTATTAGATGATGCTCAATTTTTGAATGATTAATTTTTCACTGTTTCCCGTCAAAAAAAAAAATAAGGGGGAGGATCTCAACTTTCTCTTGTCTTTAGTTGTAACACCCCGAAAATTTTCGTAGAAATTTCACGTGTTAATATTATATATATATATATATATATATATATATATATATATATATATATATATATATATATATATATATATTTTGAGTGCAACCTTTTCTTTTAAAATTATTTATACATATATTTTGGGATAAAATAAAAATGTAGTACTTGGGTTACTCCGTTATTTTCTAACGTGTGTTGATTGTTTATTAAATAAATAATGTAGTACTTGTGGGTGGTTATTTGTTAAGTGTGTTAAGTTAGTAAGTTAATATATTTTCCAAGTATATTTTTAATAGTAAAGAAAATATATTTTTTTGCTTGTACATTATTTTCTACTTGAGCGTTGCTTTTATTTTTGGACCGTACATGTTTTTGCTTGCTTGAACGTTTTTGTTGCCCCCCTTATGTGGTCCGAAAATCCCAGCTTTGTAGGAGCATCTTGTCCAGCTTTTGTAACCGTTTTGTAACTCAAGAAGCTCCAAGAGTTCAAGCCCTTCATTTGCCCACTTAATGTACCAATTATGGCCATCATGAAGCCATTAAAAACCACCTTAAACACTCCCTCATCACTCACATTTGTTGTGATTAAAATCAGATTGTTGAAACCCCCTTTGCCATCCCTCACTCACACGTCCCACACAAGAAAGAAAGAGAGGAAAAGCTTCCTTGCTTCCTTCACCATTGTTCCACACAAAAAAATCAGTTTTTATATTGGATTTCAAGCCATTTCGTACCGGTTTCAAGCTATTGTTGAAGTCCTTTGCCGTTGTGATCGTAGGAGGCGAAGTTGGTGACGTTACTCAAGGTGTTTAGACTACGGTTGAAGCGTTCCACTAATTCCCACACGAAGATCAAGGTAACTAGCGTTATTCTAGCACGTTAGAATAGGTAGTGATCTTAGGATGTTTAGAAACGCGTTGAGAACTTAGTATCATGTTTAGGTGGAACTTTTAGTATGATTGCATATGTTTTCTTGTAGTTCTATGGTAAGTTAAATTTTCGTTTGGTTACTTTGTATGTGATTTGGAGTACGTTATGTTGTACCTTGCGGTTGATGGTTTGATGACGGATTAGTGTTGATGTTTGTTGATGGATTGGTGTTGGTTTGATGGTGGACTTGTGTTTTGGTAAGTTGTTGAGTCGGATTGTGTGCTATGAAATGAGTTGTGAGTTGACGTGGGTCTTGTTTTTCATGTATAAGCGGTGTTGGTAACGTCCTAGGGGCTGGGTATATTGTCTTGGATGGTTTTGTGTTGACGGAGAAAGGGGACGAAATGGCACGCAAGGACAGGCAGCGCCTGCTAGCGGCCCATGACCACCATCGCGCCCCGCGACGTCCAGCTCGCGCCCCGCGACCTGTCCCTGTTCCCAGCTCGTTCGAGTTTTCGTCTTTGGTTTATTTTTATTTACAGCATGTTCTCTTGTCGTTTAATCCTTACTTATATTATTAGAGAGCATGATTAAGTATGTTTGTTGGGTTTTAAAGCACTTTTGTTTAGAGTTGAATTGGGTTGTGTTTGGGTAGTTTGGTTACCGTTTTCTTGAAGCATGTTGGGGTGTATTGAGTGAGTTGTCGACGTGGGTATGGTCGGGGGAGAATAATACTGCCCTTAGCGTATCTTCGCCAAGAGTTATGTACGGGAAATATTATGAGATATCGTAATAGCTTTCGTACCCAAACTCAGATGACGATTGGTTGATTTTGTGTATAGCATGATTATGTGTTTGAGTGTGTCTTCCTTTGGTGTGTTGTGTGATTGTATGACTTGGTTGTGGATGCTTGATGGTGTGTTTGATAACCTTGGGCGGCATGGTCTAAAGGTTCACTCACGAGCGGCATGGTTCGTTGAGTATGTCATTCGGTAAGGGCGGCATGGTCCTCGAATGTGCATTGCTATTCGGCAAGGGCGGCATGGTCCTCGAATACGCATAGGTATTCTCATGGGCGGCATGGTCTATTGAGTTTACCGGGCATGCGGCATGGTCTGTTTGGTTGAATTGGATGCGTGTGTATTTGGTTGTGACTTGTGCTTGTGATTTGGTGATTCTTTTCTCTATTTCATTCCGTTATAGTAGCATGTTTAGAGTTGGTTTTGAGCATGTTTGTCCTGTTGTTTGTGTTGTCTTAACGTTGTTTCTAGCTTCTTTAAGCTTATTACTTGTTTCCTATATTGGGCTGGGAGAACTGCTAGTTACTCCCCACTGATTGTGGAAGTTGTTGATATATTTGCAGATGGCGATGCAGTTTAGAGTTGTTACGGTTTGGACTGGGATTGTGCGACTTAACCATGTGAGCTTGGATGTAGTCTTGGTGGTTGTGGACGAGCATTATAGCTCGGGGATTAGGACTAGTTTCATAGTTGGTATTAAGTAGTTGCTTTACTCCTTTAAGACATGTTTGTTGACTCTCTTTGGATTTTGGCCATGTTTGAGCCACAGACTTAGTTTTTGATTCCGTTGCTAGACTTGTTTTTGGATCTTTTGGTTAAGGTTGAGGGTATGGGACCTCAACCCTTTTTATATAATATTTCAAGCTTTGTCGTCTTTTACTTCTTTCGTTAAAGCTTAGTTTTGGTTTACCTCCACTTTAGTAGTGGCATACCCGTCTTGATGGTATTTCCGCTACCATCAGTATCTCTTTTACTCTTTTCTCGATTGGTTTTGGACGGGATGTTACATTAGTACTCAAACTATATAAATAATAACAAAATTTCCGATCGTAATGACGAGTGCTACATAGTAGCAACTTGTAATCCCTTTCCTGTTCGTGAAAGAAGAATCCACAAATTCTGTGTTCTTTCTCGAAAAACTTAAACGTTTCTAAGGTAAGTGGGTTGTAAATCACATAAAAGTCAATGTTTATTACCCCAAACAAGAGAAACCCATTGCAAGAATCATGAAATTGGAGCCAATCATCATGCATCATCTCCAACCCTTTTAAACCTACTATTGTAACCTTTGGGTTCTTCCCAAAACCTTCAAATATGAACATGTTATTTGACCCACAACCCTCAAAAGTTCGTCTTTCTTGTCCCAATAGTATAGGAGTAACACTCTTGAGGTGGATTTCGGCAAAGTATAATGTGGAAGATAAGTGTAGCCACAATGGATGCACTTGTTTGCATGCTACAACACTTTGAGTAGGGAGTCTCCTTAGAATATCGAACATAATGTCATTTGGAAGTCTTGATATAGAAGTCTCACCAGTATTACCACAAAAAAGGTGTTTCCAAAGATCATTTATCCATGTGAAGCAATACATCCAAATGAGTTGACCTGAAATTAAATGAAATAAGTTAGCAATTTACTCTATTGAATATACAAAGTCTAGAATGCATACATTCATATTTTGTGCATCAAGCTGAATAATAGCAAGGTACCTATACTTTATTAAACAATAATAAGTACTCATTTGAACGATCTATAATTTTTTTGTTTTGTGCTTTATTCTATAGACGGGGAAAGTTAATAGAATAAAGTTCATAAACAATTTTTAAAAAATATAATTACAGTTGCAATCACAAAATGTTTTAAAATAAAAATTATCATTGTTTTGAGCCTTGATAGAGCTGGCAATGGGTCAACCTAGATTGGGTTCAGGTTGACCCAATAACATTAATGGGTCAGAACTTCCAACCCGAACCCAACCCATTAAGCTTAATGGGTTGAGATTTTCAACCCAACCCAACCTTAAAATAAATGGGTCGACCTGATTTTGACCCACCAACCCGTTAACAATTTAATTTTGAATTTCCTATTAAATAAAACTTATTTAAACGCAATACCTAACAATAAATAAAGCGCCGATGATAAATTGTTCTTAAGCTTAATGAACCAATGTCCATTGTTGAAACATAGAGTAGAAAATTACTTAGTTTGCAACTAATAAAAAACATAAAACCATTTAAACGTCCAAATATTATCAGGTTACTGGGTTGATCTAACCCACCAACCCGACCCATTTAGTTAATGGGTTTAAGTGGGTTGGAGACCCAAAATGTTTTAAAATACTCAATGATTGGAGACCCACCAATCACAAAATGTTTTAAAATAAAAATTATCATTGTTTTGAGCCTTGTAGTACGATATCATACGTTTCTCTATTTAGCATTCTATACTTCTAACTAAATACGCCGTCATTTGTTTTTTGCCCAAAGATAATAATACTCAATGATGATGCAATAGCATTATATTTAATGTGTTAAAAATACATAAAAATTGTTTCTAATGCGTTCTTTCTCTTTTAAAAATACACATGATCAATTGTTAGGGTTAAAAATAAAGTATAGTTAAAAATACATATGCTTTCTTTCTTTCTAAGAATGATCGTTAAAAATCCATATGAGGTTAAGTTTCTAATGCTTTCTTTCTCTTTTAATATTATGATGCATGCAAAATTTCAAGAATCGGTGTATTTCAAACTTTATGCATACATCGCGTGCAAAAATTGTTAATATCTATTATATAAGCTTAAGGGAGCTATGATATGCTCCTATGAAAATACATAAATTAACATTATAAAAAATTATAATTTGAATTGCCAAAAAAATTGTGTAAAGATAGAAAATTATTATCATTCAATAATACTTAAAAAGATAGAAAATTATTATCATTCAATAAGTAATAAGTTTCACACAATCACACTTAATTTAAAGACTTAATTTTTTTTTGTCAACTTAATTAGGCTATATAATAATAAGTTTCACACAATAACACTTGTTGTAAAAACTTAAATTTTTTGTCAACTTAATTAGAGGCTATAATCAGCAGGCTATAGTGTTTTAACGCTTAAAAATGAGTATTGATAAGATCCCTTCACTTATCTCTATACTATAAGGGAAGAGGGGAGGGACACCAAACTTAATGTATTGCCTAATTTACCCTTTGTTGTTTAATTAATAATTTACAAAAAAAAGAATAAATCATAAAAAATAAATAAAAAATTAATGAAAAAATTGCATAAATAAACCACCTATAATCATCCCACTACATCACAAAAAATAACTACCCACCATCCACTCACCCACTCACCAAACCTCAATAAATAAATAACATAAAAAAAAAACTGATTCAAAAATACCAAAATACCAATAAAAAACTACTATATGATATAATTTTTGCACACATTGTGTGGATATAAGGGTAGTGAATATTGAAAAAAAGACAATTGGTAGGAAGTTAGAGAAAAAGAGGAATTACCATATGTATAGACAGTAAAAAGCCAAAAGGTAGAGTACAGTAGCACGTGCCACATCACTGCCACTTAATCCAATAACCCTTGCAAAACGCCTCATTTCTTCTTTCATTTCCCCTTGTCTGATTTTCACTCTCCTCCTCTCTACCTTCACTCACTCCGGCCTTCATGTTCTAATTTGTGAGTTCTAGCAATTGAATCTGCGACCCATGCGACCTTCAGGCATTGATCAAGAAATACCATCACCGTTTGAACCCACCTATTGTTCGAACCAATGACTGTCAGGCTATTCTTGGTCCCAAGAAGACGAGTTTTCTGGCGATGAGGAGCGAAAGAGATCTAAGAAGACTAGCTCAGAAGTATCACACTCCAAGAAGCATAAATCCAAAGAGAGATCAAAGGATAAGAAAAGGGCAATCGATCTAAACACTAAACTGCAACTCTTTAACTCACATCATACTTTTTCATTCACCTAATGTTCATCTTTGTTTGGGTGAAAAAGGAGTATTTCTCTCAAATATAATGTAATGGCTTGATTCTGGTTTCCTGGCAAGCTAGGTATTACCAATTGTATGGGGGTCTACCTAGCAGACCTCCAGCTGGAAGCAGCCTGCCACTCCACGTCAGAGCGCCTGGAGCAGAGCAGACCTCCTCAGGCAGACCGCTCCGGACATAGCCTTTAGGCTGGAGTTTAATGAAGGTCTCGTTCCACCTTGGCCCACTTTCAAAGAGGCCCACTCACTTTACTAGGTCAGTTACAAGTCCATGTCTCATATATATACCCATGCCCATGCATGGGTAAGGTACGTTGAATCAAACACTCACAAAATACTTGCACTGGATACTCGTTTTCTCTCGACTAGAGATCTTGTGCTCAATTTGGACTGACTTAGGCATCGGAGAGGCGATCCTCGGAACCACCCCCGAGGTTTCTCCTTGTTTTGCAGGTAACCACCACCACGAAGGACGTTTGGGAGCCACGATTCCACCAGTACCCACCACCACATTCACTGTTGCTGTCCTGGACAGAAACACCAATTGTCCTTTTCTATTTTGGTTTCTCATGGAGTGGAGTGTAATTAATGGGTAGTGGGTTGTGGGTACCCAAAACAATTTGAGTAGTAAGAAGAATAGGCAAGGCATTACACTCCTAGAAGGAACAAGCCCTCATCTTGGAACTGTTGTTAATCTTTTACATTTGTGTCGTTTTAACTCTGCTATTTGTGCTACATAACATAACCTATGTTCACCAAGAGATGAGATCATCGATAATGAATCCAGGTGGATTGAATTAGAGGTTGAAAGAAATAGAAAGTAACCCATATTGCACATTAGTTTGATACAAAAGCACAATAATGATTATATAATTAAAATAGATCTACTGAACAAAGCAAGGAGTTTAGAAAGAAGATGCAAAACGCACAATAATGTCCTTTTTTTCTTTATTTTTGGTTTTAAAAACTCAAATTTTTTAGGTTATTAAGTCTATTAAACGGACGGACAAGATGAGTCCATGAAAATAAAAAGCTCAATTTTAAGTAATTATAATGGCTACAATTTTAAAATTGTAGCCATTATAGAATTATCCATAAAATCAACTCATTAATTACTCGTAACTTATTCTACTTATAAGATTATTTTTTAAAACTATATCCATCTACCAATATTGCCTCCTCGACATTTCTAAAAGTTACTGCTTTATCAGCATTTCTGAAAGTAACATCTTCTGATGATTTGGACATACATATTAACGTAAAGGAAAATTGGAAAATGTAAAGATATGTGAATATAAGTGGTTTTCGACGCCATGAGAGGGAGTAACAAGTAATAAAGTATACATAGTGATTAATAGGAAACTTTGGTAAGAGTAGTAAAAGAGAAATATAAGTGATTGATAGAGAATTGAGTAATTAGAAATTAATTGTTCATGGGTTGTCTGCTCTCGTTTGTTTTCCAATTGTTAAGTTATACTATATGTGAGACAAAAAGATGGAAACAAATTCAAAAACATGATTTGGATAAATTTTACTAATTTTGATTGCATTATATACAATTCACTTTATCTGTTTATAATGATTGTTCCACATTTTTATGCTATGCATACATCTTACTTTCACCATCTAGTTTACTAAGAAAAAAAATGCACATCGACTTTTCTCATCATTCTCATTTCAAAATCTTTCTCATTGGATTTCAACTTTCTCTCTCTATATATAGATAGATAGATACAGAGAGAGAGGGCAAGAGAAAACAAAAGTGATAAAGAATGGATGAGTGAGTTTAGTTAGCAATGGTAAACAATATATACATCCAACTCCGAGAAAGTAAAGATTGAATGTAAAGAAATGTTTAAACACATAGATCAGAATTTATCTAAAATGTCTTGAAAAATGACGTTTCTGCGAAAATAGATTGTACGGACTAAACTTTAGAACAGTATGAATGAACGTTTTGTTCGTAACAAAAAGTGTGTCGCGAAAGTTAGCATATTAGTATCTTGACGAGAGTCTTGTTATTAGTGTCCTTCATAAGTTGGTTGACGCAATCAATTTTCAAAATAACATGTCAATTTTGCAGTCAAAACCACGTTTTTGCCCATCTCGGTGAGCGTATCAGTAACGCCCCGAAAATGGGTGCCTTAATTAATCACCATTAACTATAACTAATCACAAGATTTGCGGAAGCGTTTCCTTAAACCTGTGGGTTATGGCCCACCAATAATATAATATTCTTACAAAAGCTCATGATCTCATAATTACAACCAAGACCTTAAATACTTCCTTCATCTCATTTCTTGAAATCCATCCCAAGCACTTGCTTTTCCCAGATCCATCTCCATCCTTCTTTCATAACCTAAGCTTCGTTCAGAAGAAAAATAGAGAAACAAGAAAAGACAGAAAACATTCCAAAATGAGTGAAAAACTCGTAACTTTACTCCAGCCAGTAAAAACGGTTTTGGTTCGAAAACATTTTGCACTTACAGGCACATATTTGCAGGAGATAAAGCAGACACATACTTCACATGTAAATAAGACAATAATCATATAAATCATACTTGACCTATAATACTCACGTTCATACGATACATGCAATCATGTTAACGGACACTTTCATATTTCATAAGAATATACGTAAACTGTGCAGAATTTGGAAGCTAAACCATGTTAGAATTTGACGTAATGCATCTTACAATCACGTTAATTACTTTTAGTACAAGCACGTGTCATGAACAATATGTACTGAGCATTATGTAAATCCATTACGTTAAAACGTAACCTCAAACTTTAAACAGAAGGAAAGAATAATTCAATCATTTATGATTACAGTGTGATCCATAATGATCCATAATTCCTTTTTAATCAGTTTTATACTGGTTGTTGGTCTGTATTTCAAGGGTGGGACGTCTCCCACAATGGGCCAGTGCCCCAGGAAAAGAGCCAGTGCTCAACAGGAATAACATTAGCGGTAGGGATGTCAATGGGGCGGGGCGGGGCGGGGTGGATGTTGGCATTCCTATCCCCATCCCCGCCTAAAAAACTCATCCCCATCCCCGCCCCATCACCCATGGCGGGGGAAAATCTTGTCCTCATCCCCGCCCCCGCCCCATCCCCGCGCAAATCCCCGCACCCGCCCCAATCTATTAGGGTTAAGGGAGAGGGAAAACAAAATTTTAAAAATAATTTTGGATTTTAGCCTTTGAAAAATAAAAAGTAGCAAATGAAAGCAGTAAACAACTAATAACATTTAGGATTTTAGGCCTTTGGAGAATATTTATGGCGGGGCTCAGACGGGGCGGGTGGGGATGGGGCAGGGCGGGCGGGGATGGGGCGGGTATGGACTAACATCCACCCCCTCCCATTACCCATGGCGGGGATGATTTTCATCCCCATCCCCGCCCCATCCCCCGCGAAACCTTCCCCCATCCCCACCTAACTGGGGCGGGTGCGGGGCGGGTCTCCACAAAACCCGCCCCACTGACATCCCTAATTAGCGGGCCAGTGCCCCAGGAAAAGAGCCTGTGCTCGTCAGGAAACAGGGTACAGCTACAGCTCGGTACGTGCACGACCATCAGTCAGGATATATACAACTAACAAACCAGTTCTTTCACTTGAACTTATCATATTTCATAACTTTTAATATCCATCAGTGATATTCCGTATACTTTAATCATTCAGCTCAGCTCTACCTTTATATAGTTAGTAAAATTATATCGTAAACAGTATTCATCATTCGTAAGTTTTCAATTGCTTCCTTATGAAACGTTCATTGAACATTCATAATATCATTAGTTTATAAAGCATTCATAGTTCCGACATTCAAAAAGTATGACGTCATTTCATAACTCATAAGACAACATACTTAATCCATAATCATACGACACTTATCATTTTGCTTATAATATTTCTTAACTTTGTTAACGTGTTCCCATACACTAATTGACTTTACAGAAGCTCATAAATTTCATAATAATAATAATAATAATCGTAAATGGACAACAACGCCTCATATATCACATTGAATATGGATTCAGACTTTAAGATTACTTTTAATAAATCACAGAGGTAGAAATCATAAGTCTATCATGATTCACATTCTAATTAATCCAACTTATACTTTTACGCACATAAGCATGAGTTATGGAGCATAAGTAACTATAAACTATTGTACTTACAGAATCGTGGTTTTACTCAGGTAAGCATAATCATATAGCATATAACAGAGCATACCTCGTAAGTGACTATTTATTACTTACATTATATAGCATATAATTTTCATATCGTTTATAAATAAGAAATGTACTCTGGACATATGAATCACATTATATATATTCCATAAACTTTAACATAATATCATGGGTATTAAATGACATAAATTCCATAATTTATAATACGAAGGTTCATATAATCACATTTTAAACCGCATTCCCACATACAACATGCCTATTAAACGTTAAACATAAATGTTACTGGCACTTTCATAACTCGTAAATAATTCTTCCAATTAATAACCATCATTCTTATAAACACTCATACTCTTTTATACACATACGAGCATACAGTAATGCTGGACATAAAGGTTACCTTAACCGCTCAATCCATAATATAGTCATAACTCCAAGAACGTCATCCATAGACCTTTCGAATTCCCACATTCTGTTTATCGCTCCATAAATATCAATAAAATAATAATCATCAGAATCAATTCAACTTATAACTTATCACGGCCTTTCCTTAATGACCTACTTTTCGGAAACAAAATCATTATTTAAAACTCATTATAAATTCTTAAAAATGCCACTTTTATAAATATAAAATATTCGTTAAATAATACATAATAATGATAATTTATTTTAAAATCATTTCCCAAAATAACTACTAAACTAATTGGAATTTAATAAGCCAAGCCATATAGTGAAATGCAATTGGGTTTCAATACCTTAAGTCAACTGAGTATTTACAACTCTCATTAACTGGTGAACCAGTTTCCTGCTTCTTTTATTTAAGCCACGAAAAGGAAGAGGAGAGTGGGTGTGGCGAGTTGGAGGAGCAGGGAGGCAGCCATGGTTGTGGGTTTCTGTGTTGCCGGTGATTTCTGGGCTGCGAGGAGAAGCCGCGGTGGTACAGCAGCGGCGTCAGCAGTGAGCAGGGGAAGAAAACAGAGAGCAGGGAGAAGAGTGAGTGCAGCGCGTGGGAGGTTGTTGTTGTGCGTCTGGATGGTCGGGGATTGGTGGCTGGGGTGGCGTTCATGGCAGCAGGGAGGCGGTTTCTGTGCGTAGTGGTGCTGCGTGACATCAGGTAGGGGTGTTCAAAACCGGATACCGGATTCGATCCGGTCTGGAAATCCGGATATCCGAATTTCCGGATAACAAAAAAAAGAAATCTGGATCCGGTCCGGATAAACCGGTTATCCGAATTTTTGGATTTTCGGATCGGATAACCGGATAATCCGAATTTATAAAGTTGTTTGTTTTTTTTAAAAAAAAAAGTTCCTGCCAAAATCAGAAATAGAGTGATGAAGCTTTTGCCTGAACCGAGTGATGAAGGCACAATAGTATATCACACTAAATTAATCTTAAATCACAACAAGCATTGATTCATTTGCCTGAACAGAGTATAAGTGAGATTGTAGCAATTAATGTTTGCTCTATTTAAATAAGTACACAAACTCTTCTAAGCTTGCTTTAGCCACCGACTTCCAGAGTATAAGTGAGTGACGGCGTCGGTGACCTCGGCGACGAAAGTATGAATGAGCGAAGGTGAGCAGTGACGGCGTCGGTGAGAAAAGATTGCGACGAAAGTGTGAGTGAGCGAAGATGAGTGACGGCGTCGGTGAGAGGGCCCAGTGACAGCGTCGGTGAAAGGGCCCAGTGACGGCCGGCCAGCGATGAGTGAGTGAAGATGAGTGAGGCCAGTGAGCAAAGATGAAGATGAGTCTCTGAGTGAGTGAGGTCAAATAAAACTAAAACCTTAAAATGTTTTTTTTTAATTTAAAAAACCGGATATTCGGTTATCCGGATTTTCAAAACGCGTATCCGTATCCAATCCGAAAATCAGTTTTTAAAACCGGATATCCGATCCGAATTATCCGAATTTTAAAAATCGGATCGGATATCTTGAATTATTGGTCGGATGTCGGATATCGGATATTTCGGATCGGATTTTTTTGCACACCCCTAACGTCAGGCGGTGGTGGTGGCGTGGGAGAGAACAGAGCCTACGAACAGGGGTGGGGTTGGTGGGTGACTAAGGTGCGGTAGTGGTGCAAAAACAGAGGCAGAGTTGTGTGGTTTTGGCTTTCTTGCATCTCTACAATGGTGAAATGCAAAAACAAGGATTTTAAGATGGAGAAAAGAACTTGGAGTTCATTACAGAATTTGGTTGGAGGATAGTTTCTATTTATAGAGGAAGTTAGCTAGAAGTGTTAAAATTGAGTTTGAGTTTCTCTTGTAATGGATAAGCATGAATGAAGATGAGGATGGATGAGGTTGGTTTGCCTGATTAAGGCTTGGAATTGGTGACAACTCAAAACATTGATTTGGTGGCTGTTTCTTGGCAAGACACGAAGAAAAACAGGAAGGGAAGAAGGCTTTTCATATGCCACAAGGAAGCTAGGAGATAATAAACATGAGGGAATTGAATTGTTGTTCTTCATCCTTATCTAGCCTCCCATTTACTCTAATAGTAGAGAAGAAATGGAGCAGGAGGTGGAAATGTTGCTCCAAGTTGGTTTGTTTTTACCAAAAATGGTTGGGCTTTAGGAAATTATTATTTTGGACTTTAATATTGCTAATGATCCATAGACAAGTACATGTATAAAATTTGTTTTTAATTCAATTCAATAATAATATTTATTACTTACTTAAAGTAGACTAACATAAAAATATATTTTTATCCATAAATCTTAATACCTATTTTAAATAATAAAATCGTATTCAAGTTAATAAAGCTTAATTATTTAATAATAAAATAAGGTTGAAAATTGGGATATTACAGTATCATTGAAGTTAATGGATCAAATGATCAATAGGAAAATGTTAAGTAACAGTATTTCCTAAAGAAAACTCTATAAAAGGTAATTTTTCTCAATAAATAAATACATATAAAAGATAGTTTTGCACAATATTTTCTATATAAATTAATTTTTAGTAAATTAGACACCTAACACTTTGACATTTTGTTATAATGCTTTATGGGAGAATGTCTTACACCTTATAGACCGATAATAAGAAAGATGTTGTAGAGAGAGCTACGTTAACTACTTGACATTCACTTTCATTTTTCAAGATAGGTGTTGTACCTTCTAATATCGGTCAAGATAGATTATATGTAGAGAATGATGTTATTGCAAGAAAGCTGTTGTGAATTTGATACATTAACTTGATTGTTACCTAAAGGGAGGATTTATCGATCAAATGCTACTTTGTAGAGAGATTGCTCTTTGTTAGTTAAACATTTGTTTTGTGTGATAGTGACATTGAATTTGTGAACCTTTGTCTACCAGTGTCGTCACCTTCATTTAGTTAAGCCGTATAGGCATGCTTTATGTTCACTATGATGCTTGCACCTCCCATGAATGATATATTATCTTTATTGTCTTTGTGGAAGACCAAGAAAAGGAAGGTAAGAAATCAAGTTACCTTTGCAAAAGCAAATCCAACTCAAATATTTATAACCTACTACACTTACATTAGAATGGTGATCACGTTCTGCATAAAATCAACAACAATGCTTATTATGTAAAATCATCGATAATCGTTGTATAAAGTCGGCTTATGCATAGTGTTGGCGTGCCATATGTATTATCCTATCCTTTGTTTTCGATTTATGACTATATTATCTATGTTGAAACAACATTTAAATCTCTTATTGATGAAAATTACATTTTTTCGTTGATTAATTGTTTAAGAGTGACTCAAAAAGACGTAAATTCAAAAATGAAAAAGCCACTCAATCTCCCTTAATTTATAATGGGTGACGATAGAGTTGTTGATAGATCCTGTTAATCTTAAACATAAAAATGAAGTTAACTTATGCATAATATCCCATTGCTCAACCACCTCCACCAGGGCTACTATCCACCACAAAACAACATGTGCGCCTATTACATTGGTTACGCTAAATTGCTCCATATCAATTACATTATTTGAATTCAACGTACCAATTGGAATTATAACACCCCCTTGCTCGACCATATATCTCACTTTTAAACAAGTTACTTTGCCAACAAGATTTCAACCGTTCCAAAAACAACATATTGGAGCACCGTGCGTGGTGCAACAATTAGTTACTTGAAAATTACAAATTATAAAGGCAACTAGGCAAGTGTGTTGTTCAGAACTATTTTGAATACGGAGTGATATGCCAAATATTTGAAAACTATGAAAAGCAAGAACACCAACACTAACTATAACAAGTTTAAAGTTGTGATTAGATACAATCAATCACTATTGTTGACGCATATCCAATTGAACTTTGAATACCATAAATAAATTCAAGATTTAATTACCAGACGAGCAGTAAATAACACATACCCAATTGAACTTGAATTAATTGATTAAAAATATATATGAATAAAACTAATTGAAAAAGAAGAGAATGGAGGTTTATGAATTCGTTTTATATGCGGTACCCTCCCAAATTAAAACTTCCATACGGTGAATTAGAATTAAAATTACCCATAAATATGCAAATTATGCCTTTAAATCTAATTCACAGAAGTTTTAGTTTGGGAAACACAAGAAATTAAAACTTAAAATAAACAAAATTTGCACAACATACCTGATAGAATATTATTAATAGTTGCCTAGTTGGGTTTTTATCATTGATAGCCCTTAATTTTTACGATGTCTCATTAGTAGCCTTCAATTTATAAAAATATACTGTATAAACTAGCCACCAATTTTGCAATATGTATTAAACATAATCATTTTACTCTAATTCTCCCTTTAAAAATAAGTTGAATTTACCAATAAACCCCTATATATTAAAAAAAAAAACTAATTCATAGTCTAACATAACACCACCATCTTCAACCTCTCATCCCTACCACTCACCCATTTCTCTCTCTTCAAGCCCCACTGCCATCCTTTGCCACCGCCAACCTAATAAAATTAAAGAGCCGCACCACCATCTATCGCTGCAGGTCCCATGACTACTCCCCCTCTCATGTGAACCCACAGCCACGCCACGCCACCTAAAATCGTGCAAACCCACAGCCAGGCCATGACCACCATCGCGTAAACCCACACCGTCGTTCTTGCCGTCGAGAAGAAATCTGCTGCCAAACTCCAAGACACCGAGTTTCCTTTCCTTTTTTCATTGAATTAGGGTTCCCGATTGTTTGATTTGTTCTTTGTATTTAGGGTTTTAGCCTTCGTTTTTCGTTATTTAGATCTATACAACTCTTTTTGTTTGGCTATTTGGTAATTCGTGTTTTGGAAATGCTCAATTTTTGGAGGAATACTTGCATAATTAGAAATCAGAATTTAGATTATGTATAATAGGTAATAACCAACTGGAGGGAAGGATGTATTTATTGTAGTCACATCACGACATCATATTAGTGGAAAGAAATTGCATTTTCCGAGTAGATTCAATGGCAGAATGCAGGATATTCAATATGAATTTGGGGGTTTGAGTTTTGAAATTTGGTGCTGGTGGCGGTCTTGGTGCTGGTGGTGGCTGATGGTTGTGCGTGGTGTGAAGGAGTTTAGATGCATAGAGCGGAATTTCAAGAATCATATTCTTTACATCTAACCCAAGAACAAATTGCATAAACTAACATGATTCAAATAATATATAATAATATATACCCTTGATGCGTGAATCCACAAAAATACTAGCTTCCAAGTGAGATCTTGTAAGAACGTCAAGCGTCGTTCCTCTAGTGTTGGTCCAGGAACAACGGTTAGATCTCCACGTATGCTAGTACGGAAAGAGGGAACTTTTCACTCCTTACTTTGTATGGTGTTTGGCCAAAAGATGATGTATTGTGTATTCTCTTTTGCAACCTCTACATCAATATATAGAGTGGTTATATTGGTGGTTTCATAAGGCTTAATTGACCACATAATGTCATACATTATGAGGCTTAATTAGGCACATAAAGCCACTCATTATGAGTCATTCAATCACAAGAGTTACAACTCTTTTCCTACCATCCATATGACCATCCAAAATGAATTTGGATTAATATCTAACCTTTGTTACAATGTGTGACATCATAGGACCCAATCAATATTAGTAGTTAGCCTAATCTCATTAGTCCAACAAACCGTAATTTAGCTTCTAGCAAAACGTTACGGTCTCCTAATATTATTGAATATATTATCTCTATAAACTTGTCCAAGTATACTTAGATTATTACACTTGATCGAAGGACAAAATCCTTCAATCTCCCACTTGTCTAAGAACAAGTGTGTAATCTTCAAACTCCTTAAGTCAATGTCCAACTTGATGATATGTTAACATCCAATGTTAACAGTATCACTGTTCAAGTCGATTCCTGAAATCCGAGTTCGAACTGTCGAAACAAATGATTAACTCTTTAATTCATTTGAGCACGGCCATGCAATTTTCCAGTTCTCGCTCTTCAAGAGGCCAAGACACCAATCCTAACTGTTTAGGAGGACTTATCCATTCTTGCATAACCAAAACTCTCACTCAATTCCTAGCAATTCCGATCACTGCCTTTATAACCTCCTTTTACGGCACGACGTTTTGCAGTGTCATAAATATACTAATCCTTAAGCGAGAATAATGTCATACTCATGTCAAAGGAATCCACTAAATATAATGACGAGATTCTCAAAACACTTTAGAGAAATCTCTGTGGGTCTGTCCGACACGTATCCATTATACATGTCTATGTAAATGACTAGACATCTCTATGTCCCCATAGCCAATGAAACTGTGCTATCAATCATCTTACAATCTAGTCTCGAAACTGAATCATTTACGTCCAATTTAACGATTCGTACTAGGGACTTAGATATATTGTAACTCCTGTTCACCAAATAGGGTTTCATTTATCAAATCACGTATTTGACAAACCTATCAAATGGTATAAAATATCTTGGACGTTTTATTTAATACTAAACCAAGATTAAATAAGATCATAAACCTTTATTGATAAACATAATGAAATTATTATAAAGAGCAAATATAACTGTGAACTAATTAAAAGTAAATAGCGCACAATCAAATCCACTCTCCTATATGCTTAACCCCTATAGCCCTAGTGTGACTCTCATGCTTCGGCTGAGGCAACGGTTTAGTCAACGGATCAACAACATTTTGATCCGTATGAGCTTTCCTAACTATTACATCTTTTCTCTCAACGATTTCTCGGATGAGATGAAACTTCCTAAGTACATGTTTACACCTTTGATGTGACCTTGGTTCCTTAGACTGAGCAATGGCACCATTATTATCACAGTGTAAAACAATGCCATCTGAAATGCTAGGTACTACTCCTAGCTCAGAAATGAACTTCTTCATCCAAACAGCTTCCTTTGCTGCATCTGCCGCAGCAATGTACTCAGCTTCTGTTGTAGAGTCTGCGACAGTGCTTTGCTTTGAATTTTTCCAGCTCACTGCCCCTCCATTTAGACAAAAGATGAAACCAGACTGGGATCGGAAATCATCTTTGTCAGTTTGGAAGCTCGCATCTGTGTAACCCTCAACAATTAACTTAGTTTCACCTCCATATACTAAGAAATTATCCTTAGTCCTTCTTAAGTACTTTAGGATATTCTTAGCTGCACTCCAGTGTGCATCACCTGGATTTGATTGGAATCTGCTACACATGCTCAAGGCATATGAAACATCTGGGCGAGTACAAATCATGGAATACATAATGGACCCTATAGCTGATGCATAAGGAACATTACTCATTCGCTTAATCTCATCAGGTCCAGAAGGACACTGAGTCTTGCTAAGCGACATACCATGTTGCATGGGAAGAAAACCTCTTTTAGAGTTTTCTATGTTGAACTTAGTGACGATCTTATCTATATAAGTCCGTTGGCTAAGTCCAATCATCCTCTTAGATCTATCCCTGTAGATCTTGATTCCCAAAATGTACTCCGCATTTCCAAGGTATTTCATAGAGAAACAACTTTTCAACCATTCCTTGACTGACTCAAGCATGGGAATGTCATTTCTATGAGAAGTATATCATCTACATACAAGACCAAGAAGACTATGTTACTCCCACTCTCTTTCTTGTAAACACAAGACTCTTCTCCGTTTTTGAGAAAACCAAACTGTTTGATTGCCTCATCAAATCGGAGATTCCAACTCCGGGATGCTTGCTTCAATCCATAGATGGATTTTTGAAGCTTACATACCCTCCTAGGATTTTCTGGATCTACAAAACCTTCCGGTTGTGTCATATACACATCCTCTTTCAAGAACCCATTCAAGAAAGCGGTTTTGACATCCATCTGCCAAATTTCGTAATCATAAAAGGCAGCGATCGCTAGGAGTATCCGAATGGATTTAAGCATTGCTACTGGTGAAAAGGTTTCGTCATAGTCTATACCATGAACTTGCTTGAACCCTTTTGCAACCAACCTTGCTTTGTAAACCTGAATGTTACCATCCTTGTCTGTTTTCACCTTGAAAACCCATTTGCAACCAATAGGTGTAACCCCATCGGGCAAATCCATCAAGTCCCATACTTGATTTTCAGACATGGATGCCATTTCGGATTTCATGGCTTCAAGCCATTTTTCGGAGTCTTCACTCATCAAGGCTTGCTTGTAAGTAGTAGGTTCCTCAAATTCTAAAATTATTATCTCAGAACTTTCGGTCAACAAGAAATCAACAAACTTTTTGTTTGGTATTCTTGGTCTACTAGACCTACGAGGGGCTGCAACAGGAGAAATTTTCTTCTCAACAATTTGAGAATTTTCGCACGAATTAAATTCGGGTGGGACAGTAAAAGGTTCGTGTATGGAATGCACGTCCTCCAACACTTGGTCAGTTATGGGAGAAAATTCCTCCAAAGGAGGAACTACTTCAAGCTCCACAGCTGGCACTTGTGTTTCTAACTCTGACATAGGTTGAACTATGTCCATTTGTTGCTTTTCTTGAATTTCTTCGAGAAATACATTACTCCCATTTGCCTTTTTGAAAATAAAATCTTTTTCCAAAAAGACACCACGACGAGCAACAAACACTTTGCCCTCGTTTCGATTGTAAAAGTAATAGCCCTTGGTTTCTTTGGGATAACCCACAAAGAAACACTTATCTGATTTAGGGGCGAGTTTGTCTGAAAGTAAACGTTTTACATAGACCTCACAACCCCAAATACGTAGAAAGGACAAGCTTGGAATTTTTCCACTCCATATCTCATATGGTGTCTTTTCTACTGCCTTTGATTGAGTTCTATTAAGTGTGAAAGCAGCAGTTTCGAGAGTATATCCCCAGAAGGATATTGGAAGATCAGCAAAACTCATCATAGACCGAACCATATCAAGTAGAGTCCGGTTCCTCCTTTCAGATACACCATTCAACTGAGGTGTTCCAGGTGGAGTTAGTTGTGAAAGAATTCCACAACTCTTTAAGTGATCACTAAACTCTTGGCTTAAATATTCACCACCACGATCGGATCGTAGTGCTTTAATTGTCTTGCCAAGTTGGTTTTGGACTTCATTTTGAAATTCTTTGAACTTTTCAAATGATTCCGACTTATGCTTCATTAAATAGACATATCCATATCTACTTAAATCGTCAGTAAAAGTAATGAAGTACCCAAACCCTCCCCTAGCTTTGATGCTCATTGGTTGTAATACTAACAAAGTCTAGAACTAATATTTCGTTAGTATCTCGATATCTAACTTTAAAGTTCGAGGACGAACTTTGTTTTTAAGGAGGAGTAGATGTAATACCCCGAATTTTCAAAGCTTATTTTATTATTTATTAATTTTTAATATTATTTCCAGTTAAATTTATTTAGTGGTAATTTGATTTATTTAATAAATTATTTTTATTAAAAATATTTTCATTTAGTTTTGAATTATTTGATAAACAAGTTTTATGAATATTATTTAATTGAAATGTGTAATTTAATTATTTATTTTCATTCTATTTAAATAATTTAATTATTAACTATTATTAATAAAATTCAACTAGCTTGGAGGCATTCTTGTTTTCATATTTCTAGATTCACATGAACAAACCCAAATGAGCCCAATCCAACATGCATCAAGTCCATAGCCCAACTATTTTTAGCCATACACAAAAAAAGGAAAAAAGGAAAAAAGAAAATGAAACAAAACAAACATCAGACATTCCTCCTTCATCACCATCATCCTCCATCCATCATCATTCATCACCATCTTCCATATCCTTCTTCTTCCCGTATGAACACACACAACTTGCCTCTGCCAAATTGACTACTTCCACCCTATTTTCTTCCTTCCTCCATTACTCCAACTGAGCATATCACTGAGCAAATCCCCAACTCCCACCTACAATTTCAGATTTTCTTTGACAATTTCTCAAGCTCTTTAATTCACTCATGGCTATAAATAGGAAGCTATGGAGCCCCAAACTCACTGCACCTTCCTCTTCTTTCCTCCCCTTTTCTTCCTCTGTTCTGCTTACTCTGTTAAATTTCTTTGCTCCTCTTTCTCGCCGGAAACCACCAGCAACTACCACCACAAACCGCCAGCCCAAATCACTTCCACGAAACCTTGCCCTGTTCTTCGCCGGAATACACTCGCCATTGCACCTCCCCTGTCGCCCAGCAGCCACGCTGCTTGCTCCCCTGCCCGCCGCCGTGACCACGCACCACCGCAGCACCACCTTACCTCACTCGCCTAAACCCACCTTCGCAGCTAGCCCTACCACCTCGCTGGAGCCCACTCACCTCCCACCTCCGCCTGAACCAGCCGCCTGAACCTGAGCCACGCCGCCCAACCAGCCCCCCTTCTTCTCTTCCCCTGTTCGTGTTTCCCTCTGCTCCCTCTCTTTCTTTTTCTTGCTTTGAAGCTAACTGATTCTTTGAATCAGATCTTTCCCCCCCTTATATTCTTTTTTTTTTTTTTTAAAACAAAATGTTTTCTAATTAAAATTTATTTTGTCTAAGTTATATGTTTTAAGTTGAAATGATTTAGTTTTTTGTTTTCTTTATATAAATTTGAAATGCTTTATTAAATATATATTTTCTTTAAATGTAATAATTTTGAACTATTAATGATGTTTTGAAATAATTAAGAAAACTTTTCAAGGTTATTTGAATTAGTGAAGTTCGTTTATTTTATAAATCAAAAAAGGGGTTATTTAGGTTACTAACTTAGATCTCGTTAAATCTCGTTGTAGACTCCGAGTACGTAGACGAGGACTACCAGTAGCTTTGATCAGTTCGTTATTTGACTTTGGGCACGCGTCACGAGGTAATTTCCGATGTCCATCTAAACGTAGATCCCGTAGTATAAAAATAATTTAATTACATGACTATGTGATTAGAAATGTGAATTTTAATTATGAAAATTATTATGAATTATAACTATTGACTTAAATGCGGATTATGATTAGTAAGATGACTAATGACTATGGATTATGGATATGAATAATGACTATGGACCATGGACTATGGACGATATGACAATTATTCTAAAGTTAACGACGAGCTTGATAAATAATCGTATCTTTTATTCTCGGTATTTATTTAATTAAAGATTAATTGTTAATGTTATTATTATTATTATTATTATTCATTATGATATTATTATTATTATTATTATTCATTATGATATTATTATTATTATTATTATTATTATTATTATCATTATTATTGTTATTATGCTATTATCGTTATTAAAAGTTTGAAAATAAAAATTGATAATGGATTGGTTATAATTGGAAAATGATGGACTATTAATTTACCAGTGATGGTTTCTGTATATGAATGAATATGGGCTTTCTGGATAAGCCGTGCATAAATTGAGTTATGGATATTAGAATGAATATGTTCACACTTGGTTAAATGAGATGATGTATATGTGTATATGATTTAAGTGATGACTTTCATAAAAGATATTAATCACTTAAAGTGGAATATCGGAGAGAAATGATGAACAGGTTGCCCTGTATGGGAAGTTCAGCGGCCACCTACAGGTTTCTTTGTTACTATGCTGATTTATCTGTTATTTGTCTTCCTTCTATCTTGATGTGTTTCCAAGTTAGAAGGGGTGTGCACACTAGGGACTCTGTTTTTGGCCATTATAATATTTGTAGGTAGTTACTGGGGATTGACCCCGGCCTACACCCTTGAAGTAAGTAGTTACTGGGGATTGACCCCGGCTTACTGGCGTTCTCTTTCCTCTCCTTAAATAAACGGATAATGCTGAATTATTGAATTAATTAAAATTATGCGATTATTAATCTTATATATATACGTATGCGCTTATGTGATTATTAATTGTATTTATATATGTATATGTGCTATGCTTTCGACTCTATTAACCTATTATTTTCACAAACTATTTTCAACTTAAGTATTTTACGGGATGGAGTTGGAATTACTCAGTTTTCCTGATTTTTGGGAGCTTGTCTCTCTTGTTTCTTTTCAATGTATTTGTGCAGGTGGGTGATCGACTGGGGGAAACAAAGAGAGAACTTTTACAGTTGTCATCCACTTAGTGTTAATTTAGTTTCCGCTGAGACTCTGAGACGTTATATTAATTAGTGTCTTGTTTAAACAGTTTAGTTGTTGTAAAACTTAATTTAATTTGAATTTAGTGTGATGTTACCTATTAGCCTTGCATTTATTTTCAAGGAGATAAGTGCGGCGGTAGCACACCATCCGAGTCGAACCCTCGTGGATTTCCCCCAACGAGTTTTATTTAATGAAAAAGGGTTCGATTTGGGCGGGGTGTTACATTGGTCCACACACATCAGTATGTATTAGGCCCAATAGATCACCGGCCCTTTCACCCTTTCCAGTAAAAGGTGACTTTGTCATTTTGCCCATCAAACACGATTCACACACATAAAATGGCTCAAAGTCAAAGGATGTGAGAAGTCCATCTTTATGTAACTTTTGAATGCGATTCGCGTTTATATGTCCTAAACGACATTGCCATAAGTAAGTAGGATTAGTATCGCTTGATCTATGTTTTTTGCTGTCTATGTTAAGGACATCTTTGTCTAAGTCTAGAAAATATAGACCATTAGACCTTTTAGCGGTGGCATAAAACATTGAATTCATATAAACAGAGAAACAACCTTTCTCAATTGTAAATGAAAACCCTTCATTATCCAAAACAGGAATAGAAATAATGTTTTTGGTAATAGCAGGAACATAATAACAATTATTAAGCTCTAATATTAATCCAGAAGGCAAAGGTAGACTATAAGTTCCAACTGCAACGGCCGCAACTCTTGCACCATTTCCAACGCGCAGCTCTACCTCTCCTTTAGCCAAGTTTCTACTCCTTCTTAGTCCCTGCACATTCGAAACAATGTGAGAAACACAACCGGTATCAAATACCCAAGAAGTAGATGTTGCTAAATTAATGTGAATGACATAGATACCTGAAGAAGAAGCCCCAGACTTCTTATACTTTAGATACTTCGGGCAGTTACGCTTCCAATGACCTATTTGATCACAATAGAAGCACTTGGCATTTGCAGCCACCTTTGGCTTTGCCTTTACCTTTGGCTTATCAACAGTCTTAGTAGCAACTTGCTTGCCCTTATCTTGCTTTTTCTTGCCAGCTCAAACCTTCTTTAAACCCTTCCCCTTTTGAACCATAAGAACTTCCTTCTTAGGAGCAGCGGGGATGTTTTGCTCGGCAGTCATGAGCATCCCATGTAACTCGGCAAGGGTCTTCGTCACTCCATTCATATTAAAGTTCAACCTAAACTGATTGAATCCATCATGAAGTGAGTGAAGTATGATGTCAGTAGCCAACTCTTGGCTATAAGGAAAGCCCAACCTCTCCATTGCCTCGAAATAGCCAATCATTTCGAAGACATGAGCGGCGACCGACTTGCCTTCAACTAACACACACTCAAGAATAGCCTTGTGAGTCTCGTACCTCTCAATCCGAGCTTGTTGCTGAAACATAGTTTTCAGTTGTCGGATAATACTGTAGGCATCCAAGCTAGCAAACCTCTTTTGAAGGCTTGGTTCCATAGCCGCGAGCATAAGGCAAGTAACAATTACCGACCTTTCCTCAATGGCCTTATGGGCCTCCTTTTCGGCTTCAGTAGAGGTGGCGGTTAAAACTGGGATCAGGGTTTCAAGAACATCCTCTCGACCTTCGGACCTAAGAACAATTCTTAGATTCCTTTCCCAATCAAGGAAATTGTTCCCGTTCAATTTATCCTTCTCAAGGATTGAACGTAAGTTAAACGGTGAATTATTGTTGTTACCAGACATGATATCTACATAGAAGATGCAAAAGTAATAAGTATGTTTATCATAATAGCTCTTAACATATTTTAAACATTTCAAAATAAAAGCCATGCACTTGATCAATGTCAAAGTGTCCCTTTTAATCAAGTGATTCTAAGATCCTATCAAACATGAATTCTAAGTGGACTTTGGCCTCAACTTAAAATCAAGTTTAAAAGGTAAGTAAACTCTTTTACTAATTACAACAATTGTAATTCTTAGTTGATAGGTGATTGCCAAGGTGATTCTAGCTTCCAGGTAAGGAAGTTACCCACAACGTTGGGGAGAGCCTTCCTAATCCTAGACAAAGCTTATCACCAAAAACACAAAACCCATCACTATTGCATCAAAATCCAAAACTGTTTTGATGATTTTGTTGGGCCAAACCAAACTAAACATGCAAATTTCGGAAATTCACTCTACTTAGCCCAAGATTGGAAGTAACACTATGCTTTGGCAGAACCTATTACTAACGATCAAGTTTTAGTAGGTGTTTATTTGGAGTAGCAAAAACCCAATATTTCATTTTAAGGGACCTAAGTAAATTATTATGTTGATTTAATTACTAGTGAACATTTAGCATAATTAGATCACAAGCATAATAAACTTAGAAAGCATTTAAAAGGAAAAATTAAAATGCAAAATTAAAATGTGATCCTAGAATGGCCCCTAATCCTAAAGACTACTCTTTAAGGCCTCCATTGTTGAACCACCATGGATCTCCATCCTTGTGCTTCATGGGTACTTGAATAAATATTTTTGGAATTTAAACTAAAATATTACAAAAATACCAACGATGCACAGATCGTATTTAGATTACAAAAATACATTAACAATACGCAGATCGTATTTTCTATCCAAGTTTGGGCCATACTAGTCACCGCATGTATCCATAATATCAATATATATTATATAAGCATGCGTTTTAATCAACTATTAAAAATAAAAAATATCATGTTATAACAACTTTAAAACATAATATCACCATCAAGATTTAATCACATATTAAATCATATGGTTAGTACTTTAGAGGACTTTAAATCATTAATCTTACAAATTTAATCTACTATTAAATTTAAAGAAATGTTACCAAAGGACACTCTTAGTAACCTTCATATAATTTAATCATATTAAATATAATATTCATGACAATTAATCACATATATTAAAAGCAAAAAGCAATAATCAAATTAATTGACATAAATAAATAAATAAATAAATAAAATAGTTACTAACAATTTAGTAACTCCTCAAAATTAACTACTCAATTATTACTAATAATTAACCAATCAATGTAAAGCTTATTATTTTAATTCAATTATGACTTAAATATGCAATTAATCATCATTAATCCATTATTTGCAATATTGGAATATACTCAAAAAGATTAAAACTTAATGAAATTAAATTTAATTGAAAAAAAAAAGAGAAAACTGCCAAGGCAGCAGCGTGCAGGAGCACCACTACCACCCCAGCAACGCCGGCGGAAACCACTGACAGCCGGCCATGCAACTCAGAATGCTGGCCACGGCATCTCATGCCGCCGACAGCGCATCCAGCCGTGCCAGGTCGAGGCAGCCACGCGTGCCCAACTGCTGCCACGCGTACAACAGACGCGTGCAGCCACCCAGTGACCACCACGGCCGTCGACTTCCGGCGGTCAAGCCGCCTGACCACGGCGGTCGGTTTTTAAACCCCCTCCCACTCAATTGCTCACAACCCTTGTGCACATTTTAAGTGAAATTAACAACAATTGAATTGGGGAAAAAAAATTAGGGTTCATATCAATTTAACAAATATGAATTCTTGAATCTAATACACAAATCTGATATTTTGTGATTTTAGGTTTTGACATAAAATCTATTATGCATCAAACACCTCAAATAATTAAATTCAAGAACTAGGCATATATATATAATTCAATTTAAATAAGAAAAACAGCAAACTTATTTTTCCTACAAAATTCGAATCATATATAAAAGAAAATCAGAATTTTTCGGTCACTTGGTCGAATTTTGAGTATAACATATACATAAAAATTCCAATTTTTATGTTTCCAATCAATTAATATCATAATATTAATTATGCAAATAAAATCATATATAAATCCCTCCTTTAATTGAATTAAAATAATAATAAAACACATCAAACAAATGATCATATTAATCTATGCAATAGGCTCTCTGATACCACTGAAGGAGTTTAGATGCTTAGAGCGGAATTTCAAGAATCATATTCTTTACATCTAACCCAAGAACAAATTGCATAAACTAACATGAATCAAATAATATATAATAATATATACCTTTGATGCGTGAATCCACAAAAATACTAGCTTCCAAGTGAGATCTTGTAAGAACGTCAAGCGTCGTTCCTCTAGTGTTGGTCCACGAACAACGGTTAGATCACCACGTATGCTAGTACGGAAAGAGGGAACTTTTCACTCCTTACTTTGTATGGTGTTTGGCCAAAAGATGATGTATTGTGTACTCTCTTTTGCAACCTCTACATCAATATATAGAGTGGTTACATTGGTGGTTTCATGAGGCTTAATTGACCACATAATGTCATACATTATGAGGCTTAATTAGGCACATAAAGCCACTCATTATGAGTCATTCAATCACAAGAGTTACAACTCTTTTCCTACCATCCATATGACCATCCAAAATGAATTTGGATTAATATCTAACCTTTGTTATAATGTGTGACCTCATAGGACCCAATCAATATTAGTAGTTAGCCTAATCTCATTAGTCCAACAAACCGTAATTTAGCTTCTAGCAAAACGTTACGGTCTCCTAATATTATTGAATATATTATCTCTATAAACTTGTCCAAGTATACTTAGATTATTACACTTGATCGAAGGACAAAATCCTTCATGGTGGTGGTTGCTAGTTGTGTGTGGTGGTGCGCTGGTGATTTGTTGTTCGTCGTTGTTGGTGTGGGTGTTGTCGCGGTGGTGGTGGTGGTAGTGTTGGTTCGTGAGAGGAGGGAGGATGGTTGTGGGAGATGGAGGATGGTAGTGGTAGAGGGAGGGGGGGATTGAAATGGGTGTTTTTTTAGTTTAGGAACTAGTCTTATACCCGTGCGCCGTGCGATGCACGGCGTAGAAAATTTTGTTATGTTGGTTTTTTTTCAAAAACTTATTAATAATTATTGAAATATTTTTCGGTCGAACATTATATTTTTTCAATTTAAAATTGTAATATTCCATTTTGAATTTAAATAATAAAGGTGAACGCAGCGAGTACTTAATAGGCCAAATGATCATATATGTATAATAAAATACACCATTTGACCACTTGGGTATAAAAATTAGCACATGCCACATTTGGCTATATAAATTGCATTTTGACGGCAAATGCACCTAAAAACTGGTCGGAGTACAAATGTGACCTTCACGCACACTAATGTCGAGTATTGACCCTATTATTTACATTTTCTTTTTATTTATTTTTCTTATTTCCTTCTTTCAATTTCCCTTATTCATTTAGTTTTTAGTGCTAAGTTATCTCTCAACCCCCAAGCTGTCCCTTATTTTTCTTATTTAGTGCTAAGTTTCCTTTGCTTCAATGAAGAATATACATGTCTCATCTGCTATTTGATGTAATTTCTTTGTTTGATGTTAATCAAAATCTGTTTTTTGCCCCATGAAATTCGCCATTTAAGGGGAATTTTTGCTTGGGTAGAGATGAAAGGAAAGATTATTAAAAGTGGTGAATGAATGGAAACGTGAGAAGCTTTAAAATTAAATAAAGCGCGTGAGGGTCACATTTGCACTCCGATCAGTTTTTAGAATCATTTGTCGTCGAAGTACAAATTATATACCTAAATGGCGCATGTGCTAATTTTTATACCCAAGTGTTCAAATGGTGTATTTTTTTATATCTATTTGGTCATTTACTTATTATTTGTCACTTTATAAAAGCATTTCATGTTTTATAAGTGAATTATGTTCGTGATTTATAATTCCTTTCACTTATAAGTATAAATTATTTTAATGCTATCCAAATATTTTCCGGCCAAAATAGATACTCTTTTCATCCAAGTTTGTTACCTCATTCTATACATTAATATAAGCAATAGAGTTAAATGTAAACTAATGTACCAAATATCAAATTCAACAACAAATTATTTAGTGTGATCAAAAGTACTTCAAGTATAATATCCGTAAAATTACAAGACTCGTCAGAATTTGCATTAAGGCTCTGTTATCGTCAGCTGAATTTTATTGAACCAAACTTATTGAAATCTTAACAAATTTCTTAAGAATTGAACTTTTTTTTTGGAACTAGGTTTATTGAATTGGACTTATTTTTACTAAAATAAATTAAAACAAATATATTACAGGACATATATAAATAATGAACTAACCTTTCTTATTTGAATCAGCATACGATAACTAAGAATCCTAGGTAATTATACAGCTCATGCAAAGTTTACTGTTTAAAAGTATGCTCATTTTAATCAATGATTAATTAGCACCAGTGGGTAAATATGCAAAGTCATTTTATATGTATGGGCAGTGCTTTATGTTTGCCTGACGTGAACTATCGTTCACAAGTTTCTGAAATCAAATATGAGATTTTTTTTAATGTTTTCTTGAATTATTCATCCTTAATACGTAAATACAATTACATTAATAATTACACATATTTGGCATCACTTGTCATATATAAACGTGAAGTAATAGAAATTATCTTTTGATCAACCAAAATTAATTCAAGAGAATCAATAATAATTGGATTGTTATAATATGGTTGGTATCATTGACACACGATTCTCACTTTTATTCTCCATGATTCCATAAGAGGTGTAATATCAAATATCATAGACTCATAGTTGATGACATTTTCAATTAAATAAAATGTAATATTATTATCAACGATTTAATATTCTCCTAGGAAGTGAGTTTTAGCACGTAGCTGGCACTCAAATAATACGTAAAAGGATTTTTTGTTGGGAATTACTTACATTTAGAGGTCATTTGTGAATAACTACCCTGTTTCAAAAAAATGTCAAATAACTACCTACTTTTGTCAAAAAAGTTTGGTATCACTATCTTATACAGATTTCCGTCAAAAAACTTAACAGAAAACGTTAGTGGGGCCCATATTTTAACCTTTTCCTCCCAATTTCAACTGAAATTACTGAACTAACCTCATGTTATATACTCAATTCAGTTTCTCTGTCCTTATTCATTTCACCTTAGCTAACTTCATCCCTTTTCTTCCATTTTCATTGCAGCTTTCTGTCTCTTTCTTTCAAATTTGACCATTTGGGGTGGAATATTCATGGAAAATGAAATCTGAAAAATGAAATCTGGGTTGGAAAAATGAAATCTGGGTTGGGGAATATGGATACTAAACTGAATTGAGTATAACAACAGGTTAGTTGAGTCATTTCAATTGAAATTGGAAGGGAAAGGTACACATGTGGGCCCCACTAACGTTTTCCGTTAAGTTTTTTGACGGAAATCTGTATAAGGTAGTGATACCATACTTTTTTGATAAAAGTAGGTAGTTATTTAGCATTTTTTTGAAACAGGGTAGTTATTCACAAATGACCCCTTAATGTAGGTAGTTTCCAAAAAAAAATCCTACGTAAAACTATAAGGTAATACTAAATTAGATTATTTCAAAAAAATATACATTCCCCATCAGTTATACGTATTAGAATGGACTAAATTAGATTACTTGCTTTGTATTTCATTAGATTAAATAGGTGAAGATATTATTTCATTAGGCAAATGTATTAGACTAAATTATTATGTAAGATCACTTTGGTTATTCTTTACTAAAGTATGTTTGTAAGACTGCTCATAATAGACTACTCACGCAATATTATTCATATTCTCTATATTTTATTATACGATCATGCATATCCTTTAGAATATTTTGTTAGATATATATTACATATATTACAATAGATTAAATTAGATTACTTTGTATTTCATTAGATTAAATAGGTGAAAATATTATTTCATTAGGCATGTTTGTAAGACTATTCATAATAGACTACTCACGCAATATTATTCATATTCTCTATATTTTATCATACGATCATGCATATCCTTTAGAATATTTTGTTAGATATATTACATATATTGTTTTATTTTTTCTAAAAAATACTATAAGATAAGCGAATTAGTGAGCGACACTTGTCAGCACCACATTAATCCGCTTGTCTTATAGTATAGTATACTAGTTTTATATGCTCGCTCTTAGCACTTAGTCAATTTAATAGTTAAAAATTTAGTTTAAATGTTTTTTTAATAAGGGTATATTAGTCAATTTAATTAATTTTTAGGAAAATTAGAGTAAAATGGTTATTTTTGATTAATAGTTAAAAATTGGTGGTTATTTTATATATTTTTAAAAACTGAAGGCTACTAATGATACATCATAAAAATTGAGGGCTACCAATGATAAAAACCCTTAATACTTTGTTAAGATATTATATTGGGGAAGATTGTTTTATATTTTAGATCATCTTAGCACTTACTTCGTATAAATAACTAAGAATTCACGAATAATATGAGAGTGTATGTTTCATTTATTTTATAATTTTTAATAACAAAGCAGTGCAACAATTTAATATATTGACAATTTAATAGAGTATTTTACTATCGACGGAAAAATAATAATTTATATAGTAATAATACATTTTTAACTTTTTATTGTGCTTTTTCCCTTTGTAAAACAATCAAGTTAAAAATTGTAATTGATAGTTATATGATGTTTTAATGTTTGATATGCACAAAATTGGACTTCTAATTTGGTTTTTTACTTATTGGTAGCAAATTATAATGTTTAGTTAACAACAATATCTGTTTGAGTAACATTTCAAATAAATAATATTTTTTAAGTTTTAAATGATGTTAATTGTGAAACATGTACTAATTTACAAAATTATATTCATTTCAAGTTTTTGAATTTTGAAGTAATTAATAATGGTTGATTTTTTTTCGTTTGACTTTAATTTTCTTGTATTTAGTAAGGGTAAGGGGTAATTTTAGGTGGACACCACCACCTCCTCCCCTTCCCGTATATAATAGAGATCTTAACAAAGTATTAATAATATGGATGCGGCCCAGGCCTGTTTCAGGCACAGCTTTGTTAGCAAATAAACAATGGAACAAGAGAGGAAACCGGATAATCACCACTCCAAGGCACGGAAACTACGCTTTCCTATTAGTTTTATTTCGCCCCTCTAGGATCACCGGGTTTACACGAAATAATTAATGAGATACAATGGAGTAAACAATTCACTTCTATGATCTTAGAAGTGAATCCTTAAGAACTTGTGTTTGATGTGTTTATGAAGAACACTTAAGAAAGTTAATCAGAAATTCTTAAGCAAGCAATGTTGGTTGTGTCAAGGATGGAGATCACCTCCTCCTTTTATAGTCACACATGCAAGGGCCCTCATTAAGGACCTTTAATAGGCTCCTTAATAAGGCTCTTAATTCAGAGAATAAAGCTAGCCATTAACAACTTAATAACCATGCATAACCGAGCAAAAACGCTTCAACGGATATAAACGAACATATAGTGAAATGAAGCGTCACAGAACAGTGCCCAGTCGCGACTCGCGAAACCAAGTCGCGACTCGAGACCACGGGTCGCAGCTCGCGGCCCGCGAGCTGCCCTGCTCCCTCTTTTCTCTTGTTTTTCGGAATTAAATCCTACAACTCCTTTTAATTCCCCCATATGTGATTTATCCAAACCCATTACCCTTACAAATGTTCCAACAATCCTCCTCCCATTTGTAGGGTAATGTTGAACGGTTTACCTCATGCAAAATCATAAACAAGCATGCTCATGCATCATAGAAATATCTAACTATTGAATTTCCACTAGTATATGTAAACTTAACAACAATTAAGATTGAGATGATAGACTAAGCTTTGAATCATTCAATCACTACAAATTATTGAAGTTACAAATACACATAAGCACAAAACTAATGTTCTTTAAAACCTCCGACACCTTAGTAGCCATGGTGTCCATATCCATTCATGAGCGTTCCAAGTCAAGCCTAGACTTGTTGAAGCGGCCAAACCCCTAACTCATATAGGTAAATCTTTTCGCACATGCTCCTGCAATTGAGCACTTTATCAAAGATTTATTAAGAACTTACATTCAACCTCCTTTACATTGCAGTATCAAGCACTAACCTTGGGATGTATATCACACAAGTGATTCCAACCTTTAAAGAAAAGTACTATCCTCATTGAATTTGAGATCTAACGTTGTATTAGACATCAAATTGAGTTTTCCTTATTTAAAGGTTGATCAATAGGCTTAAGACCCATCCCTTTGTTCATTTTGTTCAGTAGTTCCCTTGACAACGTTTTTGTAAACGTATCCGCCAAGTTTACTCTAGACCGAACAAAATCAATGGTTATACAACCATTCCTTATCATTTCACGTACATAGTTATGTCTAACCCCAATGTGCCTTGACTTGCCATTGTAGACTTCACTATACGCTTTGGCTATTGTGGATGCACTATCACAATGGATAGCTAGAGGAGACATTGGTTTGACCCATAAGTCAACCTCACTCAACACATTCCTTAGCCATTCCGCTTCTTGACAACAAGAAGCTAATGCGATGAATTCCGATGCCATAGTGGAATCGGTAATACATGTTTGCTTCTTAGATGCCCATGAGACGGCACCTCCTCCAAGAAGAAACACCCATCCACTTGTGGAAGAATAATCTTCCTTATTGGATATCCAACTAGCATCCGAGTACCCTTCAATGATTGAAGGTTCTCCCTTATAAGTTAAACCATAATCTTTGGTTTTGTTCAAATACCTTAGTACTCTTCTCAAAGCTTGCCAATGTATCATACTAGGTTTACTAGTATACCGGCTAAGCTTGCCAATAGCAAATGCTATATCCGGCCGAGTGCTAGTCATAGCATACATCAAGCTTCCAACCAAGCTTGCATACTCCAATTGAGCAATAGGAGTACCACTACCCGGAACCAAGTGAATACTAGGATCCATAGGAGTAGCAAAATGAGACGAGTTTGACTCATTGTACCTCTTTACCACTTTCTCAATGTAATGAGCTTGTGATAAATAAATAATACCTTTACCTCTCATTATTCTAATACCAAGAATAACATCCGCTTGACCCAAGTCTTTCATTGAGAAGCTACTTGAGAGAAAAGGTTTAGTATTTTCCACTTGTTCCAAATCAGTCCCAAAGATGAGCATATCATCTACATACAAGCAAATTATAACTCCTTTACCGTTATTTTCAAATTTGCTATATACACATTTATCGGACTGATTTATTTTAAATCCATTAGCCAAGACTACATCATCAAATTTTTGATGCCATTGCTTTGGTGCTTGCTTAAGTCCATACAAAGATCTAATCAACTTGCAAACCTTAGACTCTTGACCTTTGACCACAAATCCTTCGGCTGATTCATGTATACTTCCTCCTCCAATTCACCATTAAGGAATGCCGTTTTAACATCCATTTGGTGAATTACAAGACCATGAATCGCCGATAAAGCTATCAATAGTCTAATGGTAGCAATTCTTGCTACCGGAGCATAAGTGCAAAGTAATCGATACCATATTTTTGCCTAAAACCTTGGACCACTAACCGGGCCTTGTGTTTTAATATGGTTCCATCGATCTTCCGTTTTCTTACGAAAATCCATTTACAACCTAAGGGTTTGCAACCGGGAGGTAAATTAGCTAAAACCCATGTATTATTCCCCATTATTGAATCCATTTCATCATTCACGGTCTCTTTCCAAAAGGCGAAATCATGAGACTTTATAGCCTCATCAAAGGTCCTAGGATCCTCCTCCATATTGTAAGAATATGAAAATTGATTTATAATTGACTCTCTTGACCCTTCAACTAAATAAAGTTGAAAATCCGGTCCAAAAGATTTCTCTTTTCTACTTCTTTTACTTTTCCTAATTTCCGGTGTTGTGGTTTCATGATCATCATTGATGTCACCCACAACCTTGGAACTAGTACTAGGTACGATGTCCTTTGGTCTAGGAATCGAAGAGAAACGAGTCTCATCAAATATTGCATCTCTTGACTCTATCACGGTGTGAATAGAGACAAAATCATTATGTTCAATGACATAAAACCTATAGGCTTTGCTATTTTCCGCATAGCCTATAAAAATGCAATCAATTCCTCTTTCACCTAACGTTTTACGTTTAGGTTCCGTCAATTTGACAACCGCCCTACATCCCCATACCTTTAGGTAATTGAGATTAGGCTTTTTCTTTGACCAAAGTTTATATGGGGTAGTCTTGTTCCTTTTATTAGGAACTCTATTCAAAATATAGCATGCCGTTAAACTAGCATCACCCCAAAAACCGTCACTAAGACCCGAATTAGAAAGCATGGTATTAACCATTTCTTTTAAAGTCCTATTTTTCCTTTCCGCCACACCATTACTTTGAGTTGAGTATGGTGCGGTAGTTTCATGGATTATTCCAATGGAATTAAAATAACTAGGATTATAGTATTCACCACCCCTATCCGTTCGAAGCCTTTTAACTTTTTCACTAAGTTGAAGTTCCACTTCGGTCTTATAGATCTTAA
The DNA here is from genome assembly GCA_947645195.1 of Patellifolia procumbens. Classification (NCBI taxonomy): domain Eukaryota; kingdom Viridiplantae; phylum Streptophyta; class Magnoliopsida; order Caryophyllales; family Amaranthaceae; genus Patellifolia; species Patellifolia procumbens. The sequence continues at coordinate 64,934 of CANSGD010000867.1, forward strand.
ACTTTTCAAGTGCTTCATCTTTTGAGAATAATAAATAAATGTAACAATACCTTGAAAAATCATCAATAAAAGTTACAACATATTTTTTATTTCCCAAAGATGGTGAACTATGAAAGTCACACAAGTCACTATGCACGAATTCTAGCAATACCGATTGTCTTGTCACACTAGGAAAAGGATTCTTTGTAATTTTGTTTAACATACATGTCTTGCACTTCTCTAAATTCAAATCAAAGGAAGGTATTAAACCTAACTTAGACATGTCATATAATCTACGATAGTTCACATGACATAACCGATTGTGCCATAGAGAAGAAACATCAAGCATGTAAATAGAACTAGCAATTTTATTATCAATGCTAAACTTAAACATTCCATTACAAAAATAACCTTGACCAACATAAATACCACTCTTAGACACTATAAATTTATCGGATTCAAAAACAACCTTAAAACCAAACTTATTCAAAAGTCCTCCCGACACAAGATTTTTCCTAACTTCCTGAACATAAACAACATCCCGGAGAGTTAGAGTCTTTCCCGAGGTTAACAACAATTCTACTTGGCCAATTCCCTTAGCCTTTACCGTAGAATCATTCCCCATGTACAAAATTGGACCATCATCCAATTCCTTCAAAGACTTGAAATGGTGCCTATTATTGCACACATGTCGAGAAGCTCCCGAATCAATCCACCAAGAATCATCAACCCGCACAACATTAATTTCAGAAATCATTGCAATAAAATTCATTTCTTCAACTATGTTTTCATGTGCAACCATACCTTGGTTTTGACCAACACTAGGTTGATCTTTCTTTGTCGTCTTCTTTTTCTTCCAAGACGGACAATCCCTCTTCAAATGAGGACCATTGCACACCCAACAAGTAAGAGTTTTCCTCTTCTTGTTTGCAACATCGATTTTAGATTGAGCATTGGATTTCTTGGTCCCATTAGACCCACCAACCTCTACCATATTAACGGTAGACTTAGGAGCACTAGAAATTGTGTCCTTAACCCCATGTTGAGCCCGGATCCCTTCTTCAATACGAAGATGAGTTCCTAATTGCTCCATGGAAAGATCCTCCTTCTTATGTTTCAAAGTATGTATAATGTCTTTCCAAGAAGATGGTAGTTTATCAATAATGGAAGCAACGACAATTACTTCATCCATTACCATACCATGTGACCTTATTTGATTTAAAATGTGATGAACTTCTTGAAATTGCTCCATTATAGGCCTTTCATTAGTCATTTTAAACATATTAAAATTACTAACAAGAAACTTCTTACTTGAAGCATCTTACGAGATGTACTTGGCCTCTAGAGAATCCCAAATCTCCTTTGCACTCTCCACATTTTGGTAAAGATCAAACAAGGCATCCGAAAGTGCATTGAGAATATGACCACGACAAATGTAGTCATCATTCTCCCACTTTGTACGCCTCCTCTTAGTCTCCAAGGGTTCCTCAACCCCTTCTTCCGGATAAGCCAGAATTGGTGTAGTAAGCACATACACCACATTGAGAGTCGTTAAGAGGAAATGAATCTTCTTTTGCTAACGACGAAAACCCACACCCTTAAACTTATCCAATTTTTGGAAGTTCAAAGTGAGGTCCTTGAGTGATGAAGCCATATCCGTAAGAAAATAAAACTAATAGATTGTTAGCAAATAAACAATGGAACAAGAGAGGAAACCGGATAATCACCACTCCAAGGCACGGAAACTACGCTTTCCTATTAGTTTTATTTCGCCCCTCTATGATCACCGGGTTTACACGAAATAACTAATGAGATACAATGGAGTAAACAATTCACTTCTATGATCTTAGAAGTGAATCCTTAAGAACTTGTGTTTGATGTGTTTATGAAGAACACTTAAGAAAGTTAATCAGAAATTCTTAAGCAAGCAATGTTGGTTGTGTCAAGGATGGAGATCACCTCCTCCTTTTATAGTCACACATGCAAGGGCCCTCATTAAGGACCTTTAATAGGCTCCTTAATAAGGCCCTTAATTCAGAGAATAAAGCCAGCCATTAACAACGTAATAACCATGCATAACCGAGCAAAAACGCTTCAACGGATATAAACGGACATATCGTGAAATGAAGCGTCACAGAACAGTGCCCAGTCGCGACTCGCGAAACCAAGTAGCGACTCGCGACCCAGCTCGCGGCCCGCGAGCTGCCCTGCTCCCTCTTTTCTCTTGTTTTCCGGAATTAAATCCTACAACTCCTTTTAATTCCCCCATATGTGATTTATCCAAACCCATTACCCTTACAAATGTTCCAACAAGCTTTCTCCGAATCTGAAATATATGGCTGAAAATGTTGGAAGTGTCACACGATAAATTTTCAGGATGCTTGTTCACATATGAACTGTCCCAAAGGAAGTATAAGCCATATATTTCAGATTCGAAGAAAGCTGTGCCTGAAATAGTCAGTACCCATGAGTAACTCTTTTCTGGTCATGACTCGCGATGACTGAATGACCAGATGGAAATTGGAAATTGGAATGCTTAAACAGCCTTATATGCATATCCATTACGAATAATTTGGATCTTCTACATCCTTCTAGTGAATTGGTAAAAAAAAAAAATGTAGTTCATAACTTCATATGTTTACAGAAAATAAGTAGTTTCGAATGTGTGTGAAAATCATTTTTTAGATTGTTTATGCTTATTGGGGTAGTCGTTTATTACAATCAACTACAAAAGGTTTTCAAGATTATATTGAAATGATGTTGTAATATCACACTAGTGGCCTTTACTAGACTTATATCTGGTGAGAATTGAAGCTTCAAGATTATATTGATGTCCAAAATATTTTGATTGACATGAAATATATTGCCAAGCACTGGTCAGTTTTAGAGCTAATAATATTTCGTATAGTATTGTTTTATAATATGAGGAAGTTTTAAGGCCTAATATGGTTTTGTAACCATTAAACTGAGTTTAAATCACTGGATACTTGAAACTGTGATGCTTGTGTTAATTAGTTCAATTAGCGGAATATTTGTCTTGGGCTGTAGAATATAGCTCGTTAACTGAATGATTTAGGGAACGAGATTTGCATTTATTGGATCATACCATTCATACATTTGAACGTCTCTTGGTAGGCAGTGTGACAGTCAGTTTAAAGCGTGCAGGCTGCAGACTTCAGTTGGTACTCCATAAGATCGGCATTTCCTTCCACTGGGAAGTGATCGATATAGCTCCTGCTGATGGTGATTTAGCTGTTTGTTTAGCTAGCTGCCATTTTCTCCCGATCATAAATTTTTTTGAGATGAAGATCAAAGAGAAGACAAGCAGGAGAAACAGAAGAGAATAAATAACTCAAGAGATTAATGAAGAAAAAGGTACTGCATTTTACTTGTATTTTATTGTTTTGAGTTTATGGAAGTGAAAAACACAACATTGTAATCGGGAGAAAGGGCAAAAATAATTACGCCAAATTGTACAAACAAAGAGGAATAAAAAGATGAAACAATGCATTAGCATTGCAATCCTGTTGGACGTAATCGTGGGTAAGCTTTATGTTAGTTCGATTAGAACACCTGGAAGCGGTGTAATCTCAGATAGTCAGAGTAACACACAACTATCTTGTTCCAGATCAAGGATTTTCATTAACACAAAGCTTAAACAAACACAATGGAAATAGTCAAAGGGAAGTTCATATTCAAACACAGCAATTAACCTGTACTTTCCAATAGCTTGCAAGAAGCTTTTCTAGCTCATACCAATAACACCGACTCCAAGTAGTCAAAGACCTACAATATGGCTACCACCTACCAAGGTTCCGATTACAAAAGAGGCACGTTCTTATGTCCAAGTAACTTGATTAACAGATAACCTAGCTTATAGCTTAATGCATTAGTTCAAAGCACTCTTCCAATTTGATTTGATGCATCCATTCTTCCATCAACGCTCTTTCACGAACACTGGTTGTGAAACTCAGCCTTGAGCTGCTACGCCATGCCAGTCCTGCCAAGAAAAATAATAGTACATACAACAATAAGAACAACAATTAAACATTAAAACCCCAAACTAAAGCACGAAGGCGTGGAAGCTACATTTTGCAAAGCAAAAACTTAGAGCGCCTAAAGTACACAACCCTACAGGTCTAAAAAATTAGATTTACGGGGTGAAATCTATACGATTTCCAATTTAGAGGGGGTAAAATACAATAAAACAACTTAATGCGGGTTATTGGCAAACGAGAGGAACTTAAGGAGGGTTATTTGCAAATTTGCATGTGTGTGTGTGTGTGTGTGTGTGTGTGTGTGATTAAGTGAGAAGACATATAATAAGAGAGAGTTGAGGGCAATTCAACAAGTAACTTGTATATGGTTCTATTATTTACTTGGGTGATGTTTTATGAGTCGAGGGCTCAAGAACAACATTTTGTAGATATGCTTAACAATTTAACTACTAGATAAAGAATTTCCAACAGATAATATACCTCTAACTTGAAAGTATTTCAAAAGAAAATATTGAACCAAAAACTAAAAAATCGTACATTCGTACAATTGTCTTTCCACCTTTACCATCTCAATATATAAGGGTGGATACTTTCTTCATATACATAATCCTTTATAGAAGTTTTCAATAACCATAGAAACGTGGAGTGGAGATAATAAATGAATTAGATTTTCAAGTGACAGCACTCAAATACCTCAAATATATCTATGAATCCTTAATATTAAAACTTTCCAGGTTCAACAGTAGGACTCATACCCAAATCGGACACCCACACTCAAGAATGAGCATCCTAAAACATTCAGATGAAGTTAAAGATTAACTTCTCGAAACAAGGTACCTAGCGGCTACCGTCACCAACTTCTAATAAGGGTCATATACCATACTATTCACAAATTTACAATAAGCATCTCATTATTCATTTGCCAAAATTTACATCAAATATGGGCATTTCATCACCCTTTAACTACTTCATGTCTTGGCTGTGGTGAATAGACTCACTCACCAGTCACCAAATATGGACATTTCACTTATCACACTTAAACACCCTTAAGTTATTGTCTTGGTTGCAGGTTAATGCACTAATACATATAAATATAGCAAAGAGGGATTTTATACAACTGCAAATCATTTGGGCCTACTGATCTGATGTCGAGGAGGATCAGAACCATCAGAAGAGTGGTGGTTTGAGGATCATTCCACTAAGAAAAAAAAATCAGGGTTGGTTCTTCATGACATAAAACAAATTCAATCTTAGAATTAGGTCCACAGCAAAAGCCTCCTTTTTTGACTTCAGTCCCCTTGCTGAGTCGGGTATGGGTTATTATGCAGAATATTATTATTATTATTATTATTGTTATTATTATTATTATAAAAAGGACAAAAATCATACAACCTATAAGAAATTAGTGGGCAACCGAGATACAATCTGGGCACCCACTCCGCTAGCTATAGAAAAACCCATCCTAGTGAAAATATGGCCAGTAGCACGTGCCCCTATATCCTGTGTCTTCGAGAAGTTCTGAACCCGCTTCAGCAACGCAATAGCCACCTTATCCAATTCCCCAAGAGAAGAAAAGGAAAAGGGAAGGAAGCCATACCCAATATCTCGACAACGAGCTTCATACTTGACCTGCTTCCGATGAGCCGCATCAGCAACAACGCGTCCAGGAACAAAGTCAGACAACCCAGACTGGGTCAAGGGAGAAGACCCTGTCAAGTCGACACACACATCACGACCACCATTCCAAGAATAAAGAAGCACATCTGCTGGCCTGAGGGCCCCGTCGTTCCCCCTAGACAATCCAATGTCAACCTCTTTTCTTGCCGAAATCCCAGAACGATAGCAAATATTAACGAGCGTATCCCGAACGACATTATGCCGATGTTTAATACCCATAATACCAGCACACGACACTGTATGATAAAAATTATTATTATTATTATTATTCACTAAGGACTTGTCCCATTCAAAACAGTTTAAATCTCCATTCTTGCAAGTTTAACGAGAGCATACACATCAAAAGATGTGTATAAGATGTGTATATACGGACCTTATTATATTGATACTTATTGATTATACACTTACAGTCCCCCTTAAATGTAAGGAAAGTGTTTTCTAAAAGTCCACTAATCACATTTAAGATTTAACAATTTACCACTCTAGCTTAATAGTACTTCAAAAATGGATTATTTTTCACGTACTTGTCCATTACAAAACATTTTTATGGACAATTTTCCCCTCTTTTTAATTTTTCGTAGTACATTCTTTGGAAAAAATATATTCTATTATATTATGTACCATTTCATATATAATGCTCTACTATAGAACAAGAACATTTACAAAGAAATGGATAGTAATAAATCAAGCCAATAATCAAGAGAAATTCTATATTTCTCGCGTTTTCATCTCTACAAAATGTAATGTAACCTTCTTGCTCAACAAAAGGGTGTTAAAAAATGCCCACTGTCTTGCTAAGCAACCATAGCACCAAGGATAGTTCGACTCCGAATATCGTATGGAGGTATGATCTATCATGTGCTGCAAGGAAGCAAACCCCTCTAATGCTTAAAAATGCTCAAAAAACAAAAGCAAGCAACATACTTATATTGAGAAGTCAATCAATCAATCAATCAATCAATCACATATGTGGGTTCGGCTAACATGAACCAAAAGTAGGGGTGAAAGTTCGGTGTTCGGTTTTGATTTTGGCCAACTCCAAATCCAAACCGTTTTATTTCGGTTTTTAAAATTTGACTCCAACTCCAAACCAAATTATGTATCACTCCAAACCAAACCGAACCAGAAAATTCGGTTTCTAGTCCTTGAATCCAAACCAAACCAAATTTCTAATACGATTTGGTTTTGTTTGGTTTTCGATTTTGAACCGAATTAATTTCAACCCATTTTAATACAACTAACTAAGTTCAACAATAAGTGCTAATATTTGCTCCAATACTTGTGCATTGACTGTTGAGGGTTTTGGCTATTGGACCTAAATTAAAATTAAGGCCCTTAAATAATTCGGTGTTTGGTTTGGTGTTCGGTTTCTCCCACTCACACCAACTCCAAACCGAACACCGAATTTCCAAAATTTTGAACTCCAAACCGCTCCAAATTTTAATAAAACCGAACCATATTGTAAACACGGTTCGGTTTGGACTGGTATTCGGTTTTAAACCGATTTACTTTCACCCCTAACCAAAAGTGGAGTTGAGAAGTAACATACTTAAATTGAGAAGTAATGCGAGAATATCAAAGTAAGAGTTGTTACAAATGAGTAGTGAACAACAAACAGCAGACTTCCTAAGATTGAAAGGAATTCAAGAATCAAACCTGACAGTGATATCACGTATTTATATAGAGTTTTCTCCCTTATTTACAAGCTAATTTGTGCGTCATTGGAGCTCTTGGGAGCTATTTTGTGCTAACTATCGTATGTAGTTGTGGTTTCGTGTTTTATATTGAATTGCAGGTTTTACGGAGTTTTCTCCTTATTCCCGAGCCTTTTGGAAGCAACCACGGCTTTACGAGATGTTACGAGGCACGTAGGATGGCTCACGAGCTTTATGGATAGTTTAGGAGGTCCCAAGACCCCTAAACGTGAAGATTAGAGAGCCAAAGAGTCAAATGAGGTTTCCGTGTACTGATCGGGCAGTAAAATTTGATAGGTTTTAGTCGTATCACCTAATCAAAAATAAACCTACAGTCCTCTAACTAAGGTAGTCAGTGGTAGCAGGGTCGAATCCGCAGGGAGACAGAGTTTCTAAATCAATATTCAACCAATTCAGCTACTCCAGATGAAATCAGGGAAGAAAATAATTAAACTAATGAATAGACTACGGAAGACTGAATAAATCGAGGATTAAACTATGGAATAAAAGTCTAGGGTATTAGGTCGGTCCACCATGCTTATACCAATCAAATAGGGTCAACTACTATTAAAACCTAAGTCAAGAGTCGGGGGATTAGAGCCTATGTTGAGCTATGGTTAAGACTCAACGCTCATAGTTCAACATACGCCGCATGTTCACTAACGTAATTAGAACTACTGATGTGTCCTAGGCCTCTAGTCGTAAGACGGATCTGTGCAAACGATTATTAACCACAAGCAATCAATGAAATTGTACAATGACATTAATTGCTCAATAAGAACAAACCACATCACAATCACCCTAATCAAGCCCTAGAAATTGATAGAAATCTAAATCACAATCATGGTATAAACATGGCTTTCCTATCTAACACCCTAGAAAGAGAACTACTCACTCATAATCGAATCGGCAACAACAAAACTAATATGAAACCCTAAGAATTGCATCATGAACAATTAAATAATTAAACTAAGCAATCAAAGTAATTAAAGAGATAAAGAGTAGAGAAGAGTACCAATTAACGGAAAGCAGGAACTTTTATTGAAATCGAAATAGGTTTGATCACCTCTAAATTAATCTAAAGTGTTTGAATTAAACTAAGAGCAATGTAGAATAAAACTAGTCTAAAACCTAATGAAAGATGAATAAAAGATGAATGAAAGATCATGAGGAAAAGATATTTATAATACCCCTCAAGTTCACTAAAAACGGAAACAAAAAGTGGAAAAGCGCGATTAAAGCACCAGACCCGATCGGGCCCGAGCACAGTACCCGATCGGGTCCACATACAAATTCTCCCAACTTCACTTCTGGGCTCTGGCAGCAGCAGTGCAGCAATAAGGCGAGAAAAGCGGCCCACCCGATCGGGTCGGGCGGTAGTCACCCGATCGGGTCTGGCGACAAAAAGTGCCAGCAAGCTCGCCTCCTCCGCAGCGTCCCAATAAGACCTAGCAGCACTAGTGATAGGATTTAGTCGTATCGCCTATTCAAAAATAAACCTACAGACCTCTAACTAGGTAGTCAGTGGAAGCAGGGTCGAATCCACAGGGAGACAGAGTTTCTAAATTAATATTCAACCAATTCAGCTACTCCAGATGAAATCAGATAAGAATTAATTAAACTAAGGAATAGACTACGGAAGACTGAATAAATCGAGGATTAAACTATGGAATAAAAGTCTAGGGTATTAGGTCGGTCCACCATGCTTATACTGATCAAATAGGGTCAACTACTATTAAAACCTAAGTCAAGAGTTGGGGGATTAGAGCCTATGTTGAGCTATGGTTAAGACTCAACGCTCATAGTTCAACATACGCCGCATGTTCACTAACGTAATCAGAACTACTGATGTGTCCTAGGCCTCTAGTCGTAAGACGGATCTGTGCAAACAACTATTAACCACAAGCAATCAATGAAATTGTACACTGACATTAATTACTCAATAAGAACAAACCACATCACAATCACCCTAATCAAGCCCTAGAAATTGATAGAAATCTAAATCACAATCATGGTATAAACATGGCTTTCCTATCTAACACCCTAGAAAGAGAACTACTCACTCATAATCGAATTGGCAACAACAAAACTAATATGAAACCCTAAGAATTGCATCATGAACAATTGAATAATTAAACTAAGCAATCAAAGTAATTAAAGAGACGAAGAGTAGAGAAGAGTACCAATTGACGGAAAGTAGGAACTTTTATTGAAATCGAAATAGGTTTGATCACCTCTAAATTAATCTAAAGTGTTTGAATTAAACTAAGAACAATGTAGAATAAAACTAGTCTAAAACCTAATGAAAGATGAAATAAAAGATGAATGAAAGATAATGAGGAAAAGGTATTTATAATACCCCTCAAGTTCACTAAAAACGGGAACAAAAAGTGAAAAAGCGCGATAAAGAGCGCCAGACCCGATCGGGCCCGAGCACAGTACCCGATTGGGTCCACATACAAATTCCCCCAACTTCACTTCTGGGCTCTGGCAGCAGCAGTGCAGCAATAAGGCGAGAAAACGGCCCACCCGATCGAGTCGGGCGGTAGTCACCCGATCGGGTCTGGCGACAACTTGGGCCAGCGTGTTCCCCTCGCCTGTAGCACCGCAACGAGACCAAGCAGCACTCCACCCAATCAGGTCGGGCGGTAGCCACCCGATCGGGTCTGGGGACATGCTTCCTCGCCAGATTCGATCGGGCAAACATCGCCCGATCGGGTCCGCAACTTTTATACCCGATCATAAATACTTCGCCCGATCGGGCTATTTCTGCCCGATCAGTGCACGGAAAACTCCTTTTGACTCCTTTGCTCTCTAATCTTCACGTTTAGGGTCTTGGGACCTCCTAAACTATCCATAGAGCTCGTGAGCCACCCTACGTGCCTCATAACATCTCGTAAAGCCGTGGTTGCTTCCAAATGGCTCGGGAATAAGGAGAAAACTCCATAAAACCCGCAATTCAATACTAAAACACGAAACCACAACTGCATACGAAAGTTAGCACAAAATAGCTCCCAAGAGCTCCAATGACGCACAAATTAGCTTGTAAATAAGGGAGAAAACTCTATATAAATACGTGATATCAAACTCCCCCAAGCTAAACCTTTGCTTGTCCTCAAGCAAACAGCACATGAACATGGAATAGATTACCTCACCCCAAAGATAGAAACAAATCAAAGCTCAAAACATTTTCAAGACTAAGAATCGTTCAAGCAGGCATAATTCAAGTTTGGCTAATCAAATCCATCCAACCACCAATCATTCAAGCAATTTATCAAATTCAAGCATCCACAAAGCATACAAGTCCTGAAAAGGCACTCACAAGGGTGTCACTCCTCTCAATTTTGTGGCAGGCAAAGAATGTGCCCGAACACTCACCAACCCGACCATAAGTACCCTTCCCACTCACACTCTCATGTGTTTAAGAAGGTTCAATGACGCTCATCCTAGTCAAGTCGACTCAATTAGCAGAAATACTCTTTAACTTTGACAAACTGACTCGAAATCAATCAAATGAACAATGCAGACATAAGCTCAAGAGGACTTTATAGGGTTTTAATGGGGCTTAGGCGAGAGGTAGAGGATACTTTTGGGTAATGTGGTGGAAAAACCAAGAAAGGGGGAGCATAAATCATTCAAACAAGGCCTAAGATGGCCTACACAACTCCCAACAATCACCATAAAACCATGTAAAGTAACCCAACTCTCATAAATCAATGAAAAGCTCATAACAAACCCAATTTTCTAGCAATGGAGCGAATATTCTTTTATGAACGTACGTGAATGAAAGAACTAGAATTCTTTTGAATTTTCATTTCATTTTTCTTTCATTTTTCTGAACTTCATTCACGCAACTCTAAACTTGCTTTCTTTCTTTTCTCTTTCTCACTCTCAAACCACAGCAAATACACTTTTAAATTCCTCAAAAACCAAACTAAACCAACAAACCAATCTCAAACTCAACCCATACAAAAGCTCCCCCAAGCTAGGCTTGGAATAATATCAAGTGAAGGCTTTTGGCTCATAATAGGGGTTTAAGTAATACGAAACAAGTCATTAGGCTCAGCGGGGCTAAGGAGGATAAAAGTATATCAAAAACTCACTCTGAAGCTCAAGAATAAGACAAAAGACCGCCTCTATCACAGCACATGCTACAAGTCATCTAAAATCAGACAAGTACGAAGTCAAAGTCAAGATCAATCCACTAAAGAGGAACTAACACACAAGAATAGACTGGATAATAATATAAATCCAATAGGCTACAAAGAGGCCTCACAGTCTAACCAATTCAGGTATGCAGCACAAAGTGGTCTAATATAATCCAGAAATGCTCGAAATCATAGCAATCAAACATCAAATCATAGCCTCAAGATCACAAATGCCCAGCTATCCAGAAAACAAAGTCAAATCAATTTCAAATAGAGCACACAAGGGGCACAGGGAGGCAACTAAACCAGTCATGGGAACCATATTTTTTTCATTTTTTCTGTATTTTCCGAAAGCAGTAAAACTATTCTAGAAAGCAGTAAAAGAGATAGAGAATACAAACAGAAATCCTCCCCCAAGCTGAACTGGGCAGTGTCCTCAATGCCAAAAGGTGATAAGGACTATGCTAAGAGGAAAAACAATGTTAGTACCCTCACTCTCGCTCACAAAAGGAAGAAAAATAAAAAGAAAAGAAAAAGGGAAAGAAAAGAAAATACGAGTTGCCTCTCGGACAGCGCTGGTTTATAAAGGTCCCGCACGACCATAATCCTCCCTCTCTCAAATAGGAGGGGCTTGGCAATGAGTGCCACCCTCATCAAACATCTTTCTCCTCCAAATGTTCTTGACAATGCCTCCAGACGGTGAGGCAACCTTAGGTGGAATTTGAACCTTCTCCACCCCTACTTCATCTAAAACCTTATCCCTGCAAAAAGATTGTTCAAGCATAGGAGCCTTAACAGCATTGGTCAGTTTGAAAATCACTTTGTCATCACCAACACTAAGAGTTAAAGACCCAGACTTGACATCAATGACAGCACCAGCAGTACACAAAAACGGCCTACCCAAGATAATAGGAATCTGGGCATCCTCATCCATATCTAACACCACAAAATCAACAGGAATATAGAATTTCCCTACCCTAACAGGAACGTCCTCTAAAACACCTAGAGGGTATTTTATAGAACGATCCGCCATCTGTAAAGTGATTTGTGTGCATTTAAGGGCTCCCATGTTCAGTTTCTTATAAACAGACAATGGCATAACAGAAACAGAAGCACCTAAATCACACAAAGCCTTATCAATAAAAATAGGTCCAAGATGGCAGGGTATAGAAAAACTACCAGGATCTTTTAACTTTGGTGGGGTTTTATTTTGAATAAAAGCACTACACTCTTCAGTAAGAGCGACACGTTCTACCCCACCAAAGTCTCTTTTCTTAGTAATCATGTCTTTCAGAAATTTGGCATAAACAGGCACTTGGGTAATTAAGTCTGTGAATGGAATCGTTACCTCAAGGTTCTTGACCATAGCCAAGAACTTACCAAATTGCTGATCGACCTTAGATTGTTGCATCCTGTGAGGAAAAGGTAGCCTTGGTGTAAAAGGCGTTTCAGAAACCTTCTCCTTTTTCTTCCCTGTCTGTTCAGCTTCTGCAGACAAATCGACTTCAGACGTCGAATTCTTTCTTTTTCCTTCCTCTACCACCCTCTTCTTCCCTGCAGTCGGGGTAACCTCATCAATGGGCACTGGAGGGGCATCATATGCAATGCCACTACGAAGAGTGATGGCATTCACATGTTCTCTCTGAACTGGTTGCCCTGGCAATTGTCCCTGCTGCCTCTGTGCATTAGATTCTGCCAACTGAGCAACTTGAGCCTCGAGAAGTTGGATGTGCTTCTCTTGGGCCCTCCTTGCTTCCTCCTGGGCCCTCCGTGTTTCCTCATTTGCCTTTTGCATAGACAATATCAGTTTCATCAGTTCAGAATTGCTAGGCTCTTGTGGGTTGTTGTTTTGTGGGGGTGGGGTGTGGAAATTTTGTGGAGTTTGGAAGTTATTGGGATGATGGAAGTTTTGTGGTGGTGGTCTTTGGAAATGTTGTGGGGTTTGATGGTAAGAGGGTTTAGGGTAGTTTTGTGGAGGTGGAGGTTGATGGTTTTGTGGGTTTTGGTAGTTATGTGAAGGGGGGAAGGTTTGTGGTCTTTGTTGGAAGGCATTGGCCTGCTCCATCTGAAATTGACTGAACTGATTGTCATGCCCAAAGTGACCCTGAACACCACATACCTCGCAGTAAGATGAGGTAATGGGTGCTACTGCAGACATAGCATTGATACTCATGGGTGGAGGTGTCGGACTAGAAGACTTCATTAGCTGCTGAGTTAGTTGCGCCATCTGAGATGTAAGCAATGAAATAGCGTCAACTTCAAGTACCTTCTTAGTCAAACTCCTAGATGATGTATGGTCATTGGCTGCAAGATTTGATATGAATTCATAACCCTCATCAACTGCCTTGTCTAAAAACACTCCTCCTGCAGACGTATCAACAATACACTTCGTCTGAGGCTGCAGACCATTGTAGAATGTCTGCGTCAAGAACCATTTGTCCATATTATGGTGTGGACACTCTCTCTGTAAATCTCTAAACCTAGCCCACGCTTCCCTTAATGTTTCATCAGGCTCTTGGAAAAACGTGGCTAGTTTATTTCTGATTTCTGCTGTTTTAGTAGGTGGGTAATACTCTCTCAGAAATGCAGCAGAAATCTCACTCCACTCGGTTTCTTTCACATCGTTCAACCATTTTTGGGCTCTATCTCTCAGTGAAAACTCGAACAACATGACTTTGAGTTGATCTGGAGTGACGCCGGCATGTTTAACTGTTCGACAAAGTTGTTGAAACCGTTGTAGATGATTTGCCGGATCTTCAGTAGGATGCCCACCAAACTGATTTTGCTGGACCATGCTGATGAGTCCAGGCTTGATTTCGAAATTTGCTGCGGCAATGGTGGGCATAGTAGGTCCAGTGGAGAGACCATCCGGGTTGGGCACCCCATATGACTTCAATGATTTTGACATAACTGAATTCAAGGTGTCTGTTCCAGAGGTGTTCAGCTGAACAGACTGCTTTTCTTTCTGCTTTATCTTTCGGATCCGCCTGATTGTCCTAGTAAGATCGGGGTCCGCTGGAATTGGGGAACCGTTTCTTTGGGACCTGGGCATACAAAAGAAACAAAAAGCAGCAGTAAAACGGACCTCGATTGAAACAGTGAAGTTCCAATGAGTACAGAGAAGTAGACCAAATAATTAAATAAAAACTTAGAGAACTAGCCGCCTCCCCGGCAACGGCGCCAAAATTTGATAGGATTTAGTCGTATCGCCTATTCAAAAATAAACCTACAGACCTCTAACTAGGTAGTCAGTGGAAGCAGGGTCGAATCCACAGGGAGACAGAGTTTCTAAATTAATATTCAACCAATTCAGCTACTCCAGATGAAATCAGATAAGAATTAATTAAACTAAGGAATAGACTACGGAAGACTGAATAAATCGAGGATTAAACTATGGAATAAAAGTCTAGGGTATTAGGTCGGTCCACCATGCTTATACCGATCAAATAGGGTCAACTACTATTAAAACCTAAGTCAAGAGTCGGGGGATTAGAGCCTATGTTGAGCTATGGTTAAGACTCAACGCTCATAGTTCAACATACGCCGCATGTTCACTAACGTAATCAGAACTACTGATGTGTCCTAGGCCTCTAGTCGTAAGACGGATCTGTGCAAACGATTATTAACCACAAGCAACCAATGAAATTGTACAATGACATTAATTGCTCAATAAGAACAAACCACATCACAATCACCCTAATCAAGCCCTAGAAATTGATAGAAATCTAAATCACAATCATGGTATAAACATGGCTTTCCTATCTAACACCCTAGAAAGAGAACTACTCACTCATAATCGAATCGGCAACAACAAAACTAATATGAAACCCTAAGAATTGCATCATGAACAATTAAATAATTAAACTAAGCAATCAAAGTAATTAAAGAGATAAAGAGTAGAGAAGAGTACCAATTAATGGAAAGCAGGAACTTTTATTGAAATCGAAATAGGTTTGATCACCTCTAAATTAATCTAAAGTGTTTGAATTAAACTAAGAGTAATGTAGAATAAAACTAGTCTAAAACCTAATGAAAGATGAATAAAAGATGAATGAAAGATCATGAGGAAAAGATATTTATAATACCCCTCAAGTTCACTAAAAACGGAAACAAAAAGTGGAAAAGCGCGATTAAAGCACCAGACCCGATCGGGCCCGAGCACAGTACCCGATCGGGTCAAATACCAAAAGCTCCCCTTTTGCTTCTCGTAGTCCACGCAGCAGCAGCGCGCTATGCAGACGAAGATTAAGGTCCGCCCGATCGGGCCTTGGGCAGCCACCCGATCGGGCCTGGGAGCATTACAGCCTAGCACAAGCGCCTCGCAAGCAGCAACAATATAAGACCTAGCAGCACCTGGCCCGATCGGGTCGGGCACACTATGCCCGATCGAGTCTGGTGCATTGATGCTCGCCCGATGCGATCGGGCGTGACTCGCCCGATCGGGTCCGCATCTTCTATACCCGATCAGTGTATTTTCGCCCGATCGGGCCATTTTCGCCCGATCAGTATACGGAGACCTCCTTTTTGACTCTTTGGCTCTTTAATCTTCATGTTTAGGGGTCTTGGGACCTCCTAAACTACCCATAAAACTCGTGAGCCATCCTACGTGCCTCATAACATCTCGTAAAGCCGTGGTTGCTTCCAAATGGCTCGGGAATAAGGAGAAAACTCCATAAAAACTGCAATTCAATACTACAACACGAAACCACAACTGCATACGAAAGTTAGCACACAATAGCTCCCAAGAGCTCCAATGACGCACAAATTAGCTTGTAAAAAAAGGGAGAAAACTCTATATAAATACGTGATATCAACTAGACCCGATGGGATCGGGCGGCAGGTGCCCGATCGGGTCTGGGCACATGTGTTCTCGCCCGATCTGATCGGGCACGCCTTGCCCGATCGGGTCCGCAACTTTCGTACCCGATCATAATATTTCGCCCGATCGGGCCTTTTCTGCCCGATCAGTACACGGAAACCTCATTTGACTCTTTGGCTCTCTAATCTTCACGTTTAGGGGTCTTGGGACCTCCTAAACTATCCATAAAGCTCGTGAGCCATCCTACGTGCCTCGTAACATCTCGTAAAGCCGTGGTTGCTTCCAAAAGGCTCGGGAATAAGGAGAAAACTCCGTAAAACCTGCAATTCAATATAAAACACGAAACCACAACTACATACGATAGTTAGCACAAAATAGCTCCCAAGAGCTCCAATGACGCACAAATTAGCTTGTAAATAAGGGAGAAAACTCTATATAAATACGTGATATCAAACTCCCCCAAGCTAAACCTTTGCTTGTCCTCAAGCAAACAGCACATGAACATGGAATAGATTACCTCACCCCAAAGATAAAAACAAATCAAAGCTTAAAACATTTTCAAGACTAAGAATCGTTCAAGCAGGCATAATTCAAGTTTGGCTCATCAAATCCATCCAACCACCAATCATTCAAGCAATTTATCAAACTCAAGCATCCACAAAGCATACAAGTCCTGAAAAGGCACTCACAAGGGTGTCACTCCTCTCAATTTTGTGGCAGGCAAAGAATGTGCCCGAACACTCACCAACCCGACCATAAGTACCCTTCCCACTCACACTCTCATGTGTTTAAGAAGGTTCAATGACGCTCATCCTAGTCAAGTCGACTCAATTAGCAGAAACACTCTTTAACTTTGACAAACTAACTCGAAATCAATCAAATGAACAATGCAGACATAAGCTCAAGAGGACTTTATAGGGTTGTAATGGGGCTTAGGCGAGAGGTAGGGGATACTTTTGGGTAATGTGGTGGAAAAACCAAGAAAGGGGGAGCATAAATCATTCAAACAAGGCCTAGGATGGCCTACACAACTCCCAACAATCACCATAAAACCAAGTAAAGTAACCCAACTCTCATAAATCAATGAGAAGCTCATAACAAACCCAATTTTCTAGCAATGGAGCGAATATTCTTTTATGAACGTACGTGAATGAAAGAACTAGAATTCTTTTGAATTTTCATTTCATTTTTCTTTCATTTTTCTGAACTTCATTCACGCAACTCTAAACTTGCTTTCTTTCATTTCTCTTTCTCACTCTCAAACCACAGCAAATACACTTTTAAATTCCTCAAAAACCAAACTAAACCAACAAACCAATCTCAAACTCAACCCATACAAAAGCTCCCCCAAGCTAGGCTTGGAATAATATCAAGTGAAGGCTTTTGGCTCATAATAGGGGTTTAAGTAACACGAAACAAGTCATTAGGCTCAGCGGGGCTAAGGAGGATAAAAGTATATC
Organism: Patellifolia procumbens; assembly: GCA_947645195.1. Classification (NCBI taxonomy): domain Eukaryota; kingdom Viridiplantae; phylum Streptophyta; class Magnoliopsida; order Caryophyllales; family Amaranthaceae; genus Patellifolia; species Patellifolia procumbens. Next base: position 82,709 of record CANSGD010000867.1, read on the forward strand.
AAAAACTCACTCTGAAGCTCGAGAATAAGACAAAAGAACGCCTCTATCACAGCACATGCTACAAGTCATCTAAAATCAGACAAGTACGAAGTCAAAGTCAAGATCAATCCACTAAAGAGGAACTAACACACAAGAATAGACTGGATAATAATATGAATCCAATAGGCTACAAAGAGGCCTCACAGTCTAACCAATTTAGGTATGCAGCACAAAGTGGTCTAATATAATCCAGAAATGCTCGAAATCATAGCAATCAAACATCAAATCATAGCCTCAAGATCACAAATGCCCAGCTATCCAGAAAACAAAGTCAAATCAATTTCAAATAGAGCACAACAAGGGGCACAGGGAGGCAACTAAACCAGTCATGGGAACCATATTTTTTTCATTTTTTCAGTATTTTCCGAAAGCAGTAAAACTATTCTAGAAAGCAGTAAAAGAGATAGGGAATACAAACAGAACTCCTCCCCCAAGCTAAACTTGGCAGTGTCCTCAATGCCAAAAGGTGATAAGGACTATGCTAAGAGGAAAAACAATGTTAGTACCCTCACTCTCGCTCACAAAAGGCAGAAAAGTAAAAAGAAAAGAAAAAGGGAAAGAAAAGAAAATACGAGTTGCCTCTCGCACAGCGCTGGTTTATAAAGGTCCCGCACGACCATAATCCTCCCTCTCTCAAATAGGAGGGGCTTGGCAATGAGTGCCACCCTCATCAAACATCTTTCTCCTCCAAATGTTCTTGACAATGCCTCCAGACGGTGAGGCAACCTTAGGTGGAATTTGAACCTTCTCCACCCCTACTTCATCTAAAACCTTATCCCTGCAAAAAGATTGTTCAAGCATAGGAGCCTTAACAGCATTGGTTAGTTTAAAAATCACTTTATCATCACCAACACTCAGAGTTAAAGACCCAGACTTGACATCAATGACAGCACCAGCAGTACACAAAAATGGCCTACCCAAGATAATAGGAATCTGGGCATCCTCATCCATATCTAACACCACAAAATCAACAGGAATATAGAATTTCCCTACCCTAACAGGAACGTCCTCTAAAACACCTAGAGGGTATTTTATAGAACGATCCGCCATCTGTAAAGTGATTTGTGTGCATTTAAGGGCTCCCATGTTCAGTTTCTTATAAACAGACAATGGCATAACAGAAACAGAAGCACCTAAATCACACAAAGCCTTATCAATAAAAATAGGTCCAAGATGGCAGGGTATAGAAAAACTACCAGGATCTTTTAACTTTGGTGGGGTTTTATTTTGAATAAAAGCACTACACTCTTCAGTAAGAGCGACACGTTCTACCCCACCAAAGTCTCTTTTCTTAGTAATCATGTCTTTCAGAAATTTGGCATAAACAGGCACTTGGGTAATTAAGTCTGTGAATGGAATCGTTACCTCAAGGTTCTTGACCATAGACAAGAACTTACCAAACTGCTGATCGACCTTGGACTGTTGCATCCTGTGAGGAAAAGGTAGCCTTGGTGTAAAAGGCGTTTCAGAAACCTTCTCCTTTTTCTTCCCTGTCTGTTCAGCTTCTGCAGACGAATCGACTTCAGACGTCGAAATCTTTCTTTTTCCTTCCTCTACCACCCTCTTCTTCCTTGCAGTCGGGGTAACCTCATCAATGGGCACTGGAGGAGCATCATATGCAATGCCACTACGAAGAGTGATGGCATTCACATGTTCTCTCTGAACTGGTTGCCCTGGCAATTGTCCCTGCTGCCTCTGTGCATTAGATTCTGCCAACTGAGCAACTTGAGCCTCGAGAAGTTGGATGTGCTTCTCTTGAGCCCTCCTTGTTTCCTCATTTGCCTTTTGCATAGACAATATCAGTTTCATTAGTTCAGAATTGCTAGGCTCTTGTGGGCTGTTTTGTGGAGGTGAGGTGTGGAAATTTTGTGGAGTTTGGAAGTTATTGGGATGATGGAAGTTTTGTGGTGGTGGTCTTTGGAAAATTTGTGGGGTTTGATGGTATGAAGGTTTAGGGTAGTTTTGTGGAGGTGGAGGTTGATGGTTTTGTGGGTTTTGGTAGTTATGTGAAGGGGGGAGGGTTTGTGGTCTTTGTTGGAAGGCATTGGCCTGCTCCATCTGAAATTGACTGAACTGACAGTCATGCCCAAAGTGACCCTGAACACCACATACCTCGCAGTAAGATGAGGTAATGGGTGCTACTGCAGACATAGCATTGATGCTCATGGGTGGAGGTGTCGGACTAGAAGACTTCATTAGCTGCTGAGTTAGTTGCGCCATCTGCGATGTAAGCAATGAAATAGCGTCAACTTCAAGTACCTTCTTAGTCAAACTCCTAGATGATGTATGGTCATTGGCTGCAAGATTTGATATGAATTCATAACCCTCATCAACTGCCTTGTCTAAAAACACTCCTCCTACAGACGAATCAACAATACACTTCGTCTGAGGCTGCAGACCATTGTAGAATGTCTGCGTCAAGAACCATTTATCCATATTATGGTGTGGACACACTCTCTGTAAATCTCTAAACCTAGCCCACGCTTCCCTAAATGTTTCATCAGGCTCTTGGAAAAACGTGGCTAGTTTATTTCTGATTTCTGCTGTTTTAGTAGGTGGGTAATACTCTCTCAGAAATGCAGCAGAAATCTCACTCCACTCGGTTTCTTTCACATCGTTCAACCATTTTTGGGCTCTATCTCTCAGTGAAAACTCGAACAACCTGACTTTGAGTTGATCTGGAGTGACGCCGGCATGTTTAACGGTTCGACAAAGTTGTTGAAACCGTTGTAGATGATTTGCCGGATCTTCAGTAGGATGCCCACCAAACTGATTTTGCTGGACCATGCTGATGAGTCCAGGCTTGATTTCAAAGTTGTTAGCGGCGATGGTGGGCATTGGTGGTCCAGTAGAAAGACCATCCGGGTTGGGCACCCCATATGACTTCAGTGATTTTGACATAACTGAATTCAAGGTGTCTGTTCCAGAGGTGTTCAGCTGAACAGACTGCTTTTCTTTCTGCTTTATCTTTCGGATCCGCTTGATTGTCCTAGTAAGATCGGGGTCCGCTGGAATTGGGGAACCGTTTCTTTGGGACCTGGGCATACAAAAGAAACAAAAAGCAGCAGTAAAACGTACCTCGATTGAAACAATGAAGTTCCAATGAGGTACAGAGAAGTAGACCAAATAATTAAATAAAAACTTAGAGAACTAGCCGTCTCCCCGGCAACGGCGCCAAAATTTGATAGGTTTTAGTCGTATCACCTAATCAAAAATAAACCTACGGTCCTCTAACTAAGGTAGTCAGTGGTAGCAGGGTCGAATCCGCAGGGAGACAGAGTTTCTAAATCAATATTCAACCAATTCAGCTACTCCAGATGAAATCAGGGAAGAAAATAATTAAACTAATGAATAGACTACGGAAGACTGAATAAATCGAGGATTAAACTATGGAATAAAAGTCTAGGGTATTAGGTCGGTCCACCATGCTTATACCAATCAAATAGGGTCAACTACTATTAAAACCTAAGTCAAGAGTCGGGGGATTAGAGCCTATGTTAAGCTATGGTTAAGACTCAACGCTCATAGTTCAACATACGCCGCATGTTCACTAACGTAATCAGAACTACTGATGTAACCTAGGCCTCTAGTCGTAAGACGGATCTGTGCAAACGATTATTAACCACAAGCAATCAATGAAATTGTACAATGACATTAATTGCTCAATAAGAACAAACCACATCACAATCACCCTAATCAAGCCCTAGAAATTGATAGAAATCTAAATCACAATCATGGTATAAACATGGCTTTCCTATCTAACACCCTAGAAAGAGAACTACTCACTCATAATCGAATCGGCAACAACAAAACTAATATGAAACCCTAAGAATTGCATCATGAACAATTAAATAATTAAACTAAGCAATCAAAGTTATTAAAGAGATAAAGAGTAGAGAAGAGTACCAATTAATGGAAAGCAGGAACTTTTATTGAAATCGAAATAGGTTTGATCACCTCTAAGTTAATCTAAAGTGTTTGAATTAAACTAAGAGCAATGTAGAATAAAACTAGTCTAAAACCTAATGAAAGATGAATAAAAGATGAATGAAAGATCATGAGGAAAAGATATTTATAATACCCCTCAAGTTCACTAAAAACGGAAACAAAAAGTGGAAAAGCGCGATTAAAGCACCAGACCCGATCGGGCCCGAGCACAGTACCCGATCGGGTCCACATACAAATTCTCCCAACTTCACTTCTGGGCTCTGGCAGCAGCAGTGCAGCAATAAGGCGAGAAAAGCGGCCCACCCGATCGGGTCGGGCGGTAGTCACCCGATCGGGTCTGGCGACAAAAAGTGCCAGCAAGCTCGCCTCCTCCGCAGCGTCCCAATAAGACCTAGCAGCACTAGACCCGATGGGATCGGGCGGCAGGTGCCCGATCGAGTCTGGGCACATGTGTTCTCGCCCGATCTGATCGGGCACGCCTTGCCCGATCGGGTCCGCAACTTTCGTACCCGATCATAATATTTCGCCCGATCGGGCCTTTTCTGCCCGATCAGTACACGGAAACCTCATTTGACTCTTTGGCTCTCTAATATTCACGTTTAGGGGTCTTGGGACCTCCTAAACTATCCATAAAGCTCGTGAGCCATCCTACGTGCCTCGTAACATCTCGTAAAGCCGTGGTTGCTTCCAAAAGGCTCGGGAATAAGGAGAAAACTCCGTAAAACCTGCAATTCAATATAAAACACGAAACCACAACTACATACGATAGTTAGCACAAAATAGCTCCCAAGAGCTCCAATGACGCACAAATTAGCTTGTAAATAAGGGAGAAAACTCTATATAAATACGTGATATCAGACAGCAGATAACAGGGGTCCAAAAGAGAGTGATTTCCCACCTATTATTTAATAATAGATCAATTAATTGCACTTAGAAAATAAAACATAAAAATTTACAAAATTGCATATTATTAAAACTTTGAACAATACTTACAAAATAAGAAGTGACACCCAACAGAAACCACAATGCACTGAATCACCCCAAACACAATTATACCAATGAATTTCTTGACATATTTTCTTCTTATGTCCTTGATTTGAGGGCTTTTCGGCAACTTTGCAACACCACTCCCACCATAGTCCGCTTCCAGAATATTTGAAGTTCTAGACCTCAATTCTTAACAAACTTTCAGAAGAAACTCAATTGTATGCAAACTATTTTGAAGCATCCCCCAATTTTTCCAGAGTAGAAATCCCACATAAGTCGAATAAACAGCCATTAATCCAAAAACCACGATCCAATTTCCACACTCTGAGTGATAATGAACAATAAAATTGAAAAAACAATTCCAAAGACTCATCTGAACAGTGAAGTATAAGAGTGAATTTAACTTCACATCAACTCTTTCCAGAGTCTGATTCATCTTCTCAGAGTAATTTAATTTTATTCGTAATTGAATGCTTCTTGTCTAATTTTGTAAAAGTAATAAATACCTAAACAAAATTAGTACAAAGATTACAAAGGGAGCATTCAAAAAGAGACAGAGACTATTCATCTATTATCTCGTGCTGGTATTCAAAATTATATTAAGAATAATACAGATATATTCATTTTGGTTTAGTCCAGGTTGCAATCAAACCTTTAGTCCATAAGGGAGTTGATTGTCCTATATTCCTTGCATTAAGGGATAACAGACTAAACACATACAAAGATTCATTACTAGCTGTTGTTCAAACAAATGTCTGCAATGTACCCATTTATTTTAACTGTTATCCTGATTTTACAATAGATCTTTTAGATCCTTTAATTCAAGAATCATTAATACTGGATTTTCATGTTTTGAAAAATAAATTCAAGGAATTTGCAAGAAATTTTGCAATTATTTTCCGAGTTTATTTCAGATTAATGTCTTCAATAGTAAATCCCAAATTCATTCATGAACCTTCCTCTAAAGAAGAAACAGTTTTCTTAGAAGTTCATGCTAAGGATACAAAATCCCTTGTTACCACAGCAAAAAGATTACCTTGGGATCAAATAACTATCCCAAATGAACTGACTATTCCAAACCCTATGCCTCTTTCAAACATTGTTCAAAAGGATCTTGATGACATAATAGAAAATGAAAAGAGTGTTCTAATTAAGTTCAACTCTTTTCATGAAGGATCATCTTCATGTTCTTCTATAAAAATTTCTATTCCTAGAAGTTCATTCTCTTACTCAAAATCAGATATATCTGATAGAAACTATAAAGTAAATTTCAAAACTCCTATTCCTACTTACGAAGAAGTCCAAACTTCACCTCCACAATCCCCTACAGCTTCTCAAATGCAAGACTTTAGTTCTTTAAACACTATTCAAGACCGAGAATTTGAAATCAACAAGGATTACCTTAGAAATGATTTCAATTCTCCTCAAAATTCCCAAAAGAAGATCTGGTTTTTATCTTTTCAAGAAGACCTAAAATCTTCAATAAGGGAGGAATGGTATGAAGATATGAGAAGGATGCATGTCAACATTACGTTCTTTACATGGTTTTCCTTGTTCTGTCAAAGAAAAGGTATAGAAAATCTTTTGATTCCTCTTCCATTCAAGTCCAAACACAACTTCGTCAAAATTGGCATCTTGCAGATGGACAAATTATAAATTTTGTCCATCCACCTTTGGCCCCATTCATAATAAAAAAGGATGAAAAGGAAATTATGGCAACTCCTTTCAAATCTGGAAGGAACCAACAAGGTAAAGATCCAGTAATTGTTGAGGATGTTTTGAAGGTATATCATCAAAACAATTTCACAAACCAAACTCTTCATACAATTGTTAATCAAGTAGAATTATTATCTACAAAGTTAGATTCTTTTAAAAGTGTCCCTGCTTCAAGTTCTTCAAATCTACCAAATTCCCTCCTCCAAATTACCAAGTCCTTCTCAAAAATTTCCAAATGACATATCTCATCCACATTTCAAACCTCAAAGTCTTCCTTATTCCATAACTACAAAAATGGCTACAACATCCAATTCACACGAAGAAATTCTCACAAAAATTTCTCAAAGTCTTTCTCAACTACCTTCTTCTTCATCCAAACACATTTCAACCATTCATAAAGATTCTGAAGGTACTGAATCGGATGGTTCCAATTCAGAAGATTCAGAAAAAGAAATAATTGCTAGCCTGAAAGATTAATTTGAAGATAATCCAGATCAGGTTAGTAAAATCAAAAGTTCCTGGAAGAATACTTCCACCAGGAATTATTATCCAAGACCTACTCCCCCTGACATTCAATATGAAGAAAGATCCAAATTCAAACAAAACCATTATCAAGCTGACACCATTCATGAATGGAATATTGATGGTAAAGCTGAGTATGAGATACTCAATACTCTTCAAGAGATGGGCATGGCAAAGGTAGCCTATAAAAGAAGAGAAGAAGATGAGCACATCGTATTTGGTATGCTCATTGCAGGCTTTACTGGCCAATTGAAGAATTAGTGGGATAATTCATTAACATTCCAAGACCAATTAGAAATTCTCAATTATACTATAACCATAGAAAATGATCAAGGAGCACTAGTTACAGTCCCTGATTCCTGTGATTTCTTAATCCTTACTATTGGTATGTACTTCGTGGGAAATCCACGAGAAGAATTATCTGCATAAAAAATTGTTTTGACAAATTTAAAATGTCCAACGTTAAGTGATTATCGTTTGTACAAGGACATATTTTTAACATATGTTTTAAGAAGAGCTGATTGCAATGAATCATTTTGGAAAGAAAATTTTGTTTCTGGGCTCCCAAATTTATTTGCTCAAAGAATTTTTAGAAAGTTGAAAGAATACGTTGGGACTGAGGAAATTCCTTTCAAAAATATAACTTATGGTCAATTATTTGCTTTTATAAAAAATGAAGGGCTTTCATTATGTGAAGAGCTCAAATTACAAGCAAAATACGCTTATGAGAAAACGCAATCTAGAAAAGAACTAGGTTGTTTTTGTGAATCTTTTGGAATAGGGAAAACCCAAGCTCCCTCTTCCAGAAAGAAAAAGGAATTTAAAAAATCAAAAAAGAAATATTACTCAAGAAAAAGAATTTTCAAAATCCTTCTCCATATTACAAAAAAAATTCAAAAAGAAAATTTTCAAAAAAGGGCATAGTTTGTTATTCATGTGGTAAACTAGGCCACAAAGCAGATAAATGTACTACCAAGAAAAAGATCAATGAATTATTCCAAGATAATTCAGATCTTTGTGACCGGTTATCCAAAATATTCTTAAATTCATCACCGTCTTCTTCAGAAAAAGAAGGCGATGATCTCTTTTGCTATCAATTAGATCATCAAAGCTCAGATCAAGAGTCTGATCCTGAAGGATTAGAACCTATTCACACTCTGAATGTAATCACTCAATATCATAAGGATAATGATAAACAGTTCCTGTTTGATCTGATAGACAAAGTTCAAGATCCAGACATTAAAAAGGATGCCCTATTACGTCTTAAGTCTTTGGTCTTGAAAGATTCCCCAAGCTCTAGTTCTCGAATTCCAGCCACTGAGCCTTTAAGCATTTCAAAACTATTTGAAAAATATCCTTCAAATTTTCCAAAAAAATCAAACTTCTATTCAGATTTCAAGTCCCTTCCCACCAGTCAGGTGCAGCAAGAAATTAATATTCTTAAAGCACAAATCTCAGAAATCCAAAAGGGCCTTCAATTGAAGCAAAACTCTCTCTTATTGAAAATCCCTCAATTTCCTCAAAAGAAACAGACCCTATAATTACTTCAAATAAAAATGATTTTATTCAACAAGTAAATAGAATTAATTTTCAAAAATGGTATGTTTTGATCACTTTGAGAATAAAGGATTTTTCTGCAAATTATCTTGCCTTACTAGATAGTGGTGCAGACCAAAACTGTATCAAGGAAGGGCTTATTCCTTCAAAATTTTATGAAAAAACTAAAACCCAATTATATGGAGTAAATGGGTCTCCTCTTCAAATTAAATTTAAAATTTCTAAAGCAAAAATTATAAACAATGATTACTCCTTTAAGAATTCTTTCACCATAGTGAAAGATATTAATGAAGAAGTAATCCTTGAAACTCCATTTTTGACTCAAATCTACCCGTTTTCAGTAGATAATGAAGGAATTCATACAGATATTTTTGGAAAAAGAATTTCCTTTAAATTTCTTTGCCCTATGGCCCAAAAAGATATTTCTCTTCTACAATCTTCTTCAGTCTATCAAAAAATCAATTCTATCCAATATAAGAAATATCAAATTTCTATTTTAAAAAATGATATTTCCTATAGCAAGATTGAGGAACAATTACAATGCCCTATTATTCAAAAGAAAATTCTCGATTTAGAAAACGTTTTCAAAAAAAGGTCTGTTCTGAGATTCCAAATGTTTTCTAGAATAGGAAAAAACATATGGTATCCTTACCATATGAACCAGGGTTTTCTGAGAAAGATATCCCTACAAAAGCAAGACCTATTCAAATGAATTCTGAACTTTTAGAAACTTGCAAAAAAGAAATTTAATCCCTCATTCAGAAAAATCTAATTAGACCCTCCAAATCTCCCTGGAGTTGTGCAGCTTTTTATGTCATGAATTCAGCTGACATAAATAAAAAAAGAACGAGGAGTCCCTCGACTGGTTATCAACTACAAACCTCTCAATAAAGTCTTACAATGGATAAGATATCCAATTCCTAATAAGAGGGATTTACTTAAAAGGCTTTACAATTCAAAAGTATTTTCAAAATTTGATATGAAATCTGGATTTTGGCAAATTCAAATTGAAGAAAAGGATAGATACAAAACCGCATTTACAGTTCCATTTGGGCATTATGAATGGAATGTAATGCCTTTTGGTTTGAAATATGCACTAGGGGTGTGCAAAAATATCCGATCCGAAATATCCGATATCCGATCAAGAATTCCGGATATCCGATCCGGTTTTTAAATTCGGATAATTCGGATCGGATATCCGATTTTAAAACCGGATTCCCGGATCGGATACGGATAGTGATTTTGAAAATTCGGATAATCCGAAAATTCGAATTTTTTTAAAAAAAGAAAATTACTGCCTTTCCGCTCATGCGTTGGGCCATCCATTTCTCAAACTCCAACCCAATTTTTGACCTAAGCTCACTACGCTCAGAGAAGCACGCCTCCTCCTTAATCACTGGCTTTCACCTCTGCTTGCTCAAGCCCAATTCCACCGGCGACGGCCACCCCAGTTCGAGGCGCCTTCTCCTCTCCTCTGCCTAGTTGATTGCGTTTCGATTGATTGAGCCTGTATGCAGTTCGACAGACTTCTGACAATTATCTCAGGTAAAACAAACATGTTTATTGGTCTTTTTAAGGATGAAATAATTAGCCCAGTTTGATGGATTATGCTCGCGGCCTCGCACCACTGTTTTCCAAAAATGATCTTATGTAAAGGTTTAAACCATCAACAACTTTGTCAAAATTTCTAGTGCTCTGAATTTTATATAAACTCCAATTTGTTGATCTCATACACTTAATAAAGTAAAGCTGCACCGCAACTAATAGATGAATGATGCATCCAAATTGCCAACTACCACTATGTCAATAAAACTAAACTGAGTATATGGTATATAAGTTTTATTGCCCCTATAAATATAATCTTACAAATAAGTGAACAACCACGCGGCCACGCCTGGTTGGAAAGGAGTCTCGTGTATCGTGATTTAGATAAATCAAATACAAATGCAAAGGCGTGAGAAACTGTGAACTCAATAAAAATATAAGGAACTTCCTAAAACCGGATTATCCGGTTATCCGATCCGAAAATCCGGATATTCGATATTTCGGATATCCGGATTATTCGGACCGGATTCGGATAGCATTTTTTAGTTATCCGAAAATTCGGATATCCGGATTTCCGGATCGGATCTGATCCGGTATCCGGTTTTGCACACCCCTAATATGCACCATCAGAGTTCCAAAATATTATGAATGACATTTTAAACCCATATTCATCCTTTTCAATTGTTTATATTGATGATGTTCTTATATTTTCTCAAAACATTGATCAGCATTTTAAGCATCTCCAAACGTTTCTTGGCATCATTGAGAAAAATGGATTAATGGTCTCTGCCTCAAAAATAAAACTTTTCCAAACTAAAATACGATTCCTTGGACATGACATTCATCATGGACTTATCAGACCTATAGCCAGAACTATAGAATTTACGGATAAGTTTCCAGATGAAATCAAGGACAAAACTCAATTACAAAGATTTCTTGGTTGTCTCAATTATGTTTCTGATTTCTTCCCCAAACTAAGACAGATTTGTATGCCCTTATTTCAACGACTACGGAAAAATCCACCTGCATGGACAGATAATCACAGTCAAATTGTTAGGGCAGTAAAAGAAAAGGTCAAGTCCCTTCCATGTCTAGGTATTCCCAATCCAGATGCATTCATGATAGTTGAAACAGATGCCTCCGATATAGGATATGGAGGTATCCTGAAACAAAAAATAGAAAAGGAGGAACAATTAGTTTGATTTCATTCAAGAGTCTGGCTCGGGTCCCAAAAGAATTATTCCACAATCAAAAAAGAGATTTTATCTATAGTATTATGTATTTCAAAATTTCAACATGATCTTTATAACAAAAATTCCTTTTACGAATTGATTGTAAATCTGCTAAAGAAGTTTTAGAAAAGGATGTACAAAATATAGTTTCAAAACAATTGTTTGCCAGATGGCAAGCTATTTTATCAGTCTTTGATTTTGACATTCAACACATCAAAGGAGAGAAAAACTCCCTTCCAGATTTCCTTACCAGAGAATTTTTGCAGGGGAAAAATGACATCGAAAAAGATAAACAAGAACTCAAAGGGTTATCAATCCGCGGATGACTATGAAATGAAAATTCAAACACCAAATTCAAAAGATCAAACCTCCAAGGCATCATCAAGCCAAATTCCACTTTCAAACAGATTTGAGTTCCCTCAATTATCTTACGCTCAAACTACTCAAAAATCACTCCTACCACCACCACAGACTCAAAACCACAAAACACAAAACTCAAAACCAGCTTACTTTACAAAAGCTCCTATTGAGACCCTATTCCTTACTCGGTTCAATGAACCACAACATCCACAAATTATTCAAAAGCTTAATAAAATTTCCTTTCCAGTTGGGTGTGAATGGTTCCCTGATGTTCCGAATAAAAATCAAAGGATTCATAAACCTTAATTTTTTTTAATCTCAATGGTATATCTCAACTTTGGTTAAGTGACCAAATGTAGCATTATTAACCATAAACCGTTAATTTTAACTCCAACCCCCTTACAACCACCACAACCTCCTTACAACCACCTCATAACCATCCAAAGCCACCATTAGCAACCCAAACTAGTCCACTAATCCCAAAACAATGTTCTCTCGCCTCAAACCCAAATTCACACACTCTCTCTTCCTCCCCACCAACCCAAATCCCCAGCCACTACTACTCACCTCACCACGCCACTACACCACCTCCTCCCATCCCCAAATTCGAACCACCACACAAAAATCATTAGTTCTTACATTAATATTTTGTGCTTTTATTTAAGTGATTAATCTCTTTGTTTTGTATTGAATCATTCTTTGCAAGTTTCTCACAGTAAATTGATCTGTTCATATCTATAATGTTTCATATCTTCATCTAATTAACTTATGCACAGTGAATGGGTTTTGTTAGCTTAATCAGAAGTAGGGTTTTTTTTTCCAATTTTCTAATTACTATTGTTTTCATTGTAATTTTTGTGCTATGCTACTATCGATGACTACCCACGTCACCACACCGCACCATCTTCTCTCCATCCCTGATTTGGATTCCATGACTGAAAATCCACCCATAAAACCACCATTCCCCAGCAAATCATCGGACACCGCAAACATCATCACCCAACAAACCATCACTACCTAGAATATAACCAAACACCACCCTCAAAAAATGCAATCCACAAAGAAAACCACCACAGAAACCTTTAATTTGAATCCCAATTCGAAGCCATAGTATTTTGTAGATTTTCCTACATTTAAAAAAAAGGGTTTTAGAAAAGGTAAAAGGACAATGGTGGTAGAGAGTAGGGGTGTGCAAAACCGGATACCGGATCAGATCCGATCCGGAAATCCGGATATCCGGATATCCGAATTTTCGGATAACTAAAAAATGCTATCCGAATCCGGTCCGAATAATCCGGATATCCGAAATATCGAATATCCGGATTTTCGGATCGGATAACCGGATAATCCGGTTTTAGGAAGTTCCTTATATTTTTATTGAGTTCACAGTTTCTCACGCCTTTGCATTTGTATTTGATTTATCTAAATCACGATACACGAGACTCCTTTCCAACCAGGCGTGGCCGCGTGGTTGTTCACTTATTTGTAAGATTATATTTATAGGGGCAATAAAACTTATATACCATATACTCAGTTTAGTTTTATTGACATAGTGGTAGTTGGCAATTTGGATGCATCATTCATCTATTAGTTGCGGTGCAGCTTTACTTTATTAAGTGTATGATATCAACAAATTGGAGTTTATATAAAATTCAGAGCACTAGAAATTTTGACAAAGTTGTTGATGGTTTAAACCTTTACATAAGATCATTTTTGGAAAACAGTGGTGCGAGGCCGCGAGCATAATCCATCAAACTGGGCTAATTATTTCATCCTTAAAAAGACCAATAAACATGTTTCTTTTACCTGAGATAATTGTCAGAAGTCTGTCGAACTGCATACAGGCTCAATCAATCGAAACGCAATCAACTAGGCAGAGGAGAGGAGAAGGCGCCTCGAACTGGGGTGGCTGTCGCCGGTGGAATTGGGCTTGAGCAAGCAGAGGTGAAAGCCAGTGATTAAGGAGGAGGCGTGCTTCTCTGAGCGTAGTGAGCTTAGGTCAAAAATTGGGTTGGAGTTTGAGAAATGGATGGCCCAACGCATGAGCGGAAAGGCAGTAATTTTCTTTTTTAAAAAAATTCGGATTTTCGGATTATCCGAATTTTCAAAATCACTATCCGTATCCGATCCGGGAATCCGGTTTTAAAACCGGATATCCGATCCGAATTATCCGAATTTTAAAAACCGGATCGGATATCCGGAATTCTTGATCGGATATCGGATATTTCGGATCGGATATCTCGGATCGGATATTTTTGCACACCCCTAGTAGAGAGGGCCAGAGGGGAGGTGGTTTGCTAGGAGAGAGAAAGAGGGAGGCCGTTTGGGGGAAGGAGATGCAGGAGGTGGTTTGCTAGGAGAGAGAAAGAGGGAGGCGGTTTGGGGGAAGGAGATGCAGGGAGGTGGTTTGCTAGGAGAGAGAAAGAGGGAGGCGGTTGGTGGAGAGAAACTGATCACGGAGGTGAGGGGAGATAAAATAGTATGTTTGGGTGGCTGGGGTGGTGTTTTTTCAAAATTTGACAAAATATTCTGTTAATTAACTGAATATTTCATTAACAATGCTACATTTGGTCACTTAACTAAAGTTGAGATATACCATTGAGATAAAAAATAGTTAAGGTATACCATTGGGAATTCTTAAAAGTAGAGGCATACTATTGGGAATTTCCTTTATTTTTATAAGTGAAATTTGATTTTTATTGGACTTATTAAAGGTGTTTTGGGCCTTAATTTGGTGGATCGGCTCTCCTCCTTATAACTTTCTTTATTGTTTTACGCAGGAATTTGCTTGGTTTTACTTTCTCTTAAAGTAGGGGTTTTACAAGTGGAATTTGATATTATTATACTTATTTTAGGTGTTTTGGGTCTTAATTTGGTTCCAAGTTGTAAGGTTTAATTATTGGGCTACTCTAGTTCTTTAATTCATTCTTTAGGTATTATTGGGCTTTTATTTTTCTAGGTTAATTTTTCCTTTTATTTTGTTGGAGTAGGGAGCAAGACAACTCTACTATAAATATAGACTTAGGGTTGAAACACAATTTGTGGTTTATAATGTTGAGTTTAGTCCTGTGCTTGCTTATTTTCCAAGTGTTCTTGCGCGAATACTTATGCTTTTCTCGTGGCTTGTGCGCTTCGAAACCCTCTACACTTGCGGGTTTAGAGATCTATCCCTTTTATGTTATTTGGGTCCTCTTTTAAATCCACATCACTAATCTATTACGATACTTCTGAAGAAAAGATCTGGGATGTCCTGTTCATGCTCATGGCTGAATGGGCAGCGACTTGAGGCTTGCGCCAAATTGAGCCTTTCTAGTTTCTAGTCATTTGTGGCCTTTCCTGACAGTAAGCTACAAAAGCACTTGTATACTTAGTGGGGCTAAACCATGACATATATCGAGAAAACTCCTTCTCATGGAACTACTAGATGCTTTATTTTCATGCTCCCTTGAATATTATGCTTCTTTGTTGAAAGAACTGTTTATGTTGTCATAACTCACAAATGCCTGCAATGTTTCCAACAATAGAATTCACAATGCACGCCTCTTTTGTATGGGAAGCTATAATTGACAACATATATGTGTTTTATATTTCTACTAACAGGCTTTTTGAATTATTAAACATGAGTAATATATGTTGTTCAATTTATGTTATATCTATAATTAAAAATTAAGAAACATATGCAGCAATGAAGCGTCTCCAGGATCGGGGTGCCTCAGGCTTTGTTCTGGATCTAAGGGACAATTTTGGTGGCCTAGTGCAGGTATATCAATATATGTCTCAGCATTAATGTTTATTTGTATGTATAAATTTTCCATTTAAGTTGAGTTATGTGAGTAGTTGAGTTCAGGTTTCTTTTCTTTTTTTTTGAAGAAGGGGGGGGGGGGGGGGAGCGCTTGAGCCTACTACCTACAATTAGTTTCTCAGCACATTATATTTAGGGAACAATTAAAGATAAGGTATTTAATCTGTTACTTCTAATGTTGAAACTCCAGCACTAGTTTCGTTGCTTTCGTAGGTTCTTTCTTTGGGAGTCAAGAATGAAATTTACACAAGAAATTTACATAGGAAACCTTGCAAGGAAATAGCACCGCGCTTCTTGTGAAAAAGTTATATTCCTTTGAACAACATAATCCAAAACTCATGTAACTTAAACCATTTTGGAAGAAATGGCTGAAGGTGGAGTATGGATGTAGAAACAAAACAAGTTGGTGCTCTTCAGCTAATGGAAAAGGAGGAAGTTTCTGATATTGCTGAGGATGTTGTCTGAAATTTCTAACATATCTGCTACACCAACTGTTTATGCCAAATTTTACACAAGTAAAATCTAGCTAGAGACCTACAACTAGCTAATGAAGATGGATGGCTATTCAAGGTGAACAAAGCAAAGAAGAGCGAAAGAAAGCAAAAAAGAGAAAGGGACAGCAGAGATGGTGACGCGGAAACCCGTGGAATAAGGGAAAAACCGCGGGTGGCTTTGAGTCCACCAATCCACTATAATCTCAGCTACAGCCCTAGTGTTTTATGTATCAACGTAGTTCGTATGCTAAGAACAATGTTTGCTTTTAGAATGTAAAATGCTGAAGTGCGTAGAGCTTGTGTGTTTCTATACAATCATTGTGCTATTTATACTGAGATGAGTATCCGTTTTAATCAGCCTTCACAACGGCTTGTAACTGCCCCTTGATTCTCGCCCACGTCCGTATTTAATAGCTTTGAATGAGTCTTCATCCGCATTTATCTCTCTGTATCTTTGACTTTAGTCTTTGCGAGATTTTAGGCCTTGGCAATAACTGATCCATAACGTTTTTATCAAAGCTGGCCTTCCATATCCGGAGGTCCTAAGCTGGCCTTCCGTAGCTGGAGAGCTCTAGCTGGAGAATCCTAGCTGCAACAATCATTTAACCTATATCTTAGGCTATTGTTGAGTCATGCGTTGACCTGTTCCAAGCTGGTGATTGGTAGCTGCAAGCTGCAACCTGGAAGCTGGTAGCTGCAAGCTGGAACCTGGAAGCTGGGAGCTGAAAGCTAGAAGCTTACATCTAGTAGCTAGTAGTAGCTAGCTGGAAGCTAATACTCGGAAGCTATAGCTGGAACCTGCGAACCTGCAGAACTAGCTTAGGAAAATCTGGACATAACAATTGCCCCTAACTTGGACCTTGCATGCGCAACAGCTTGGAAGGTGCAAGTTACCATTCAACTAGCTAATCTAGCTACATCGAGAAACGTTAGTAAAAATATAGTCATTTCGTTTGTCTTTTGATACTTGGGATATAACCACTTGTGCTTAGAACCTTAGACTTGTGACTTATGTTCATTTGTGTGTATGTGGCCACTTCGTTTGATCATAATCTGCTGCCTAGTGAGCCTTAGCTTTTGTATGCGCATTATCTAGACGTATAAGTCTTATGGATTCTGACGTTTGTGTCCTGGCGTACAAGCCTCTTTGTTAGCTTAGATGAATCTGACGTACAGGTCAATCTGTTAGCTTTGGTGGACCTGGTGTGCAAACCTCTTCGTTAGCTTAGTTAATCCTGCATTACATCTCGGTTTAACATACCAACGGCCCTCCGATGCTTAAGTCAGTAAGCGTTCCATGAGGTAAAAACAGATTAATAGATAATTTTAAAAACTTAGAGATTTTTACTCGATTTATTAGAGGTGGTACAACCTTAATATATTAGAATGCTAGGAGATATGCCCCTTTCTAGCTAACCATAGCTAGCCTGGATCTAGCTTATGACTGCTTCATCTTCTTCAACTCTAATTTCAGCCATGGCTCTCTCCCTCACATCTTCAAAGGTGCTGCAAGGGTACCTGGTTAATTCGTAATGCAACCTAGATTCATAGGTTAGCCCTATCCAGAATGCTTCAATTGCGGTTGGAACATCCAGATTCTTGACAGCTATCATTTCCTTGTTGAACCTATCCAGGTATTGACGGACACCTTCATTCTGCCCCTGGGTGATGCGGTAGAGGTCGCCAGTATGCTTTTCCATAACCTTGCTGCTAGAAAATTGCTGATTAAATTTGTTAATTAAAGTAGAAAAGTTAGATATTGAACCTGGTTTTAGGCTAATAAGCCATTGTAAAGCTGGGCCAGCTAGAGTAGCTCCGAATAATTTGCACATAGTGGCTTCAAGGAGATGCTCGGGAATAGGCTGGGTCCACATCTTCTGCTTATATTGGTTCACGTGATCGTATGGATCTGTTGCCCCATCGTATAGCTTGGACGATGGAGTCAGGTGCAGCTTCTTGGGAATCCTGGATTTAGCAATCTCGTCTATAAAAGGCGATTGAGCGTAGCCATCTACTGCTTCCTGGGTTGCAGGTGTAGGTGCCCCAGGTAGCTTGGCCAGCATGCGCATCATCTTCTTGTTTTGTGCTTCTAGGACAGCTAACCTGCTAGCTGTCGAATCAGCTTCCCTGTTCTCCAGGTTAGGATCTTCCCTGATCTCCTCTTCTTCACTGCTACTTTCAGAATGAGATAAATTAGAGAAGCGAGATGTGCTGCCAATGTTGCGTCGTTTGGACTTCCTGCTATCTCTCTTGGCAGATTCTAACTCCTTTCTTAGATTCTCGATGGTGTGGCGTGACTCAGTTTGAGCACGTTCGAGATCTAGTAAAGCAGCCTTCACTTGTTCAGGGGTAAGATCAGCCATCTTGTTCGAGATTTTGTGAGAGAATAGATTTTAAAGATGAAATCTAGTTGTAGGCCCCACGGTGGGCGCCAAACTGTTTATGCCAAATTTTACACAAGTAAAATCTAGCTAGAGACCTACAACTAGCTAATGAAGATGGATGGCTATTCAAGGTGAACAAAGCAAAGAAGAGCGAAAGAAAGCAAAAAAGAGAAAGGGACAGCAGAGATGGTGACGCGGAAACCCGTGGAATAAGGGAAAAACCGCGGGTGGCTTTGAGTCCACCAATCCACTATAATCTCAGCTACAGCCCTAGTGTTTTATGTATCAACGTAGTTCGTATGCTAAGAACAATGTTTGCTTTTAGAATGTAAAATGCTGAAGTGCGTAGAGCTTGTGTGTTTCTATACAATCATTGTGCTATTTATACTGAGATGAGTATCCGTTTTAATCAGCCTTCACAACGGCTTGTAACTGCCCCTTGATTCTCGCCCACGTCCGTATTTAATAGCTTTGAATGAGTCTTCATCCGCATTTATCTCTCTGTATCTTTGACTTTAGTCTTTGCGAGATTTTAGGCCTTGGCAATAACTGATCCATAATGTTTTTATCAAAGCTGGCCTTCCATATCCGGAGGTCCTAAGATGGCCTTCCGTAGCTGGAGAGCTCTAGCTGGAGAATCCTAGCTGCAACAATCATTTAACCTATATCTTAGGCTATTGTTGAGTCATGCGTTGACCTGTTCCAAGCTGGTGATTGGTAGCTGCAAGCTGCAACCTGGAAGCTGGTAGCTGCAAGCTGCAACCTGGAAGCTGGTAGCTACAAGCTGCAACCTGGAAGCTGGTAGCTGCAAGCTGCAACCTGGAAGCTGGTAGCTGCAAGCTGGAACCTGGAAGCTGGGAGCTGAAAGCTAGAAGCTTACATCTAGTAGCTAGTAGTAGCTAGCTGGAAGCTAATACTCGGAAGCTATAGCTGGAACCTATGATCGTGGAACCTGCGAACCTGCAGAACTAGCTTAGGAAAATCTGGACATAACACCAACTTTTTCTTTTTGGAGGCTTATCTGCAAAAACAACTAGTGGTTCTCTTGGTCGATCCAAGGAAGGCCAGTGATTCTTTTCCTGGTATTTTAGCTTACTCAATATGATATTGTGTACGAGCATATGATTCAAAATGTTCATATTGAGGGACATAAAACGATAGTCATTGCTATTTTTGTCAGTTAATGGATTTGGAACGCACTTTGGGATTACTTAGCCTGGTTGATGCTCTTGGTTCCATTTTAGTTTAGTAATACTTTTCTTCATCCAACCTGTGCTTTGTGCTGCCTTTGATGATCAAGCTTGGGATAGTAAACAATATGGGAGATTATATATTTCTTTCAGTTTCCAATTTGCACTTTTTCGGGAGTCTTCATTTCAGCTGGAGTTTTTAGATCATGATGATCTTTTATCTTCATTAAAAGAGAGTACAAATCCTTGTTAAACTCTATTCGATACCCAAACGCCTCTCCACCGTTCAGGCTTCAGCCATCGTCGGACCTTTCTTCTTTGTTTGCACCAGCTCTTTGGCTTTTTTCTGGTCAGGGTGCTTATCTTCAGCACAAACTTCAGTATCATGAATAAAGGCCCCATTCTCTTTTAAAACTTCTAAGAGAGCGTTCACTTTCTTCTTGACCAAATCAAATTTAAACTCCCTGGCCGAAGTCCCCAAATGAAAGCATCAAAAGCAACACCAGCATTCAGATCTTGATCTGAAGAGCTTGAAGGATAATCTCTTAACAAAGCTTCTCAATGATTCCTTAGATGCTTGGATTAGCTAAGTTCAGTGAAATTATTGACAAACTTTGGTGGAAGGTTGTTGAACCATTTTTGAGCTACTCTCTATGGAGTAGCTGGATTATATCATCCATGACCTATACATACATTTGATACTTGTTAGTTGACAAATGATCATCTCGGTTAGTTGTACCATCAAAAGCGTCAATGGTAGGCATCTTGACTCTAGGATATGGGGAGCATTCATTATCCTAGTCGAGAATGGAGTTAGCTAGTTGATATTAGGTGCCCCACTTACTGTACCAAGGGTTGGTATTCTCTTAGCACTTGTTTAGACGACCTTGCCTCATACCCACCTTGTGTGTAGGCCGATGGCTGTTGCACACTTGGTTCTTGATTAGAACTGAGGATTGAAGCAGATGGTCTTTAACTCTCTGTCTGAGAGCGGGGGAGCAAAGGTGGATCTCTTAAGTAAGGAGTAGAGACTGTAGCCGGTCGTTACAAAGCAGCTGCGTTCTTCGCCTTTGGAAGCTGATGGGCGGTAATCTGTGATGTTTCCATACGGGGAGCACCCCCTTGTCTTCCTTGGGCACCAACTATTACATTCCAGTTGAGCCTCCTTGGTTGATCGCTCTTAGTAGGCCGCTTTCCTTTTAAAATCCTCTGGGAGCTTTTCAGACGAGAAGGCCAGTTGGGCCCTAGATCATCTATTTGAGTTCGCCCAAGGCCTGCTGCCTTTGACGGAGCACCTCTTTGATGCCCTCCTACATTGAAAACAACATGTTGTTTATGATAAGTTATTGAACTCCAACAACCATCTTAATCTTGAAGTCATACAAGACAATTTCCGAATGTGTTGTTGTCACCTGAAAATTGCGATTCTCTTCCAGTATGACATTCTGCAAAGGATTGGCTTCTTCAACCAGACGTTCACCACTGGACCAAGCTAGCTTCTAATATGATTTACATGCTTTGGTAGCGAGCTATGTTTTATGGGTGATAGTCTGTCATTACTATACGTCTCCCAGCACACGACACCAAATGTTGCAAGAATTAAAAATGATCCCAGAATTCTCAAGGGTATAGTCGTAATTTCCCGAGACTTGTGTATGTAACGAGCCAAACCGCCTTCCAGATCTGCAAGAAAAAACCCAATCGGAGAAGGATTTTGAGTGGTTCCCCCTCCGAACTTATGTCAGGTGGCTAGAAAGAGAAAGCAAAAAAAGAAGAGATAGTAATGGCTCGTTTTTCTACAAAAGAGATGCTACCTTTTTTATATAACATAAAACTATTTATCTAGAAGGGGATGTGATTGTTTCCTCTTGATTGCCTAAAAATAGAGGTATTTGATTGGCTAACCAATGATAGGTTTCCATGTGGCAGGTGTTTCGGCCGGTCCAACTCTGGCCCACTTCATCTATTGAAAGTACGAGAATACCCTCGGAGGTATGAAGTTACCATTTTTCCCTTGGGCTCATCCAAGAGATAAACGACAATTGTCTATGCAGGGCGCTAAGCGACGACCTTCATGACATCATCACTATCATGAGATTACGTCACTCCAAGTACTACATATAAATTAGTATTGGACTTGGTTAGTCAGGTATTTTTTCACACGCATTCCAATACAGAGCAAGTACTACTTTTTGTCATCATCTGAAATAGCGTCGGTCTAATTTAAGAATCAGAGGGACGTTCCTAGGTACAACCTCCAGGGTAGTTCACCTGTGTTTGTTTTGCAGGACTCGAAGTAGGGACCTAGCATTGTCATTCGAATACCGCTAGACTTGGAATTCCCCGAACTATAAATTTTACTGTGTTTCTTAGAATCGAAACAACTGGTATTGATTACTTAGCATTCAGGTACTGTTGATTCTTGAGATTTGGGCTTACATGAGTTACATCAGCGTATGGATAGGCTTGAGTCAGTAAGAACACCCTCCTGGAGATGGATGACACATGGCATTTATTGATGCTTGACACATGTCAATCTGCAGGGCTGACACATGTCAGCCTTCAAAGGTGAGACATGTCAACCTCTCATTGAGGGACAGATGTCACCTTCTTTGCCTAACAATTGGAATTTCTTCAGAGGATAATTTTAATGTTACAACAAGTAGAACCTGAGTCGCTGAAGATGTGTAATGGCTTCTTTTCACATATTCTAGTCACTCTCATGGTTTGAAAGTTATAATTTCTACTCAAGGCATTAATAGAAATCCACGGTTGCAAGTGTTCCACCTCACATTGCTCAATGTCACTCTCCCTTTATACTTTTTCATCCTTTATTGAATCCTCAATTTCACACTCATCTCCACCTGGAATCTCCATAGTAAACAATTGAGTTTGTGTTCAGTTGACATATGTGATTTCTCTCTAAGGCTGGTCACAAAAGAGCACAAATCGTTAATTGTTTTTCCCTCCTTTCGGCAACAATAAGAGTGATTCAAGGTTAATGGAGAGATTTATTGGACTGAACCACATAATAGGTGTTTGTATTTATGGGTTTTTTGCTAGAAATATTGGGTTGCAAGGTAATCTTGGAATTTACAGCAAAGGAGGACATGTGCAAATTCCTGTTCGCTTCAAGTTAGCGTATTCAACTAATTCTACTAAAGTATTGGGTTTGAAAGCTTGTACAAATGGATTAACATCGGGTATTATCCTCCAATGAAGCTACTCAGGAAGTATGAATCAGTTAGGTAATGGTGTTGCTGCAACATCAGGGATCTTAAAATTTCAAATTCATCAACATAAAATTCAATATTTCCTACATTTTGCAACTTACTAAGATGCACTACCACATTATCTAGATCCTACTAAAATTTAAAATTTAGCAGTCAAGTTAATCACAAATTTAGTTCATTAAACACTTCCTCTAACTCCTCCTGCAACATAGCCAAACAGTCATGTATTAGCTCTAAAAATCATATTCAAGTTTGGAAAATCTACATTCTAATCATCGCTAATCCTACACAATTCAAAAGTACTTGTTGCATCTTTGACTCCACATTCTGCAATTTGTACCATCAAACTTTAAAAATTCAAGTTTTGGCACATACCCTAGGTTTCTGGTTGGATTAAAACCCGACTCAGAAGATTTAGATGAGGGAGAAGACTTCTCATTTGCACATTAGAAAGAATATTTCTCACTAAAGATTTCGTCTCCATTCCCTTGGAGCTTACTACAACTATGTTTTCCGTTAGAGTCTACTAAATTTTCAAGATATTTTCTTGCACCTTTAAATAACTTTGTTTCTGATCTCCTAAACTTATGTTTAACTCTTTAATCTAAAGCTCAACAACCATCATTATCTTTACTAAAATGGGCGCCAGGATGCAGAAAAGAACAAAGAATACAGAAGAATTCCTATAGAAATTTCACGTAATAATTAAACAAACACCTGATCTGAGCAAGGACAAGGTATTTTCAAGAAGCTAAATCTCTTAAAATGAGGTTACTCAATACCATTGTAGCATTATGATAGATTAGCACTATAATTCCCCATGAAGATGATGAAGCAAAGCGATGTGATTTTGATATATTAATCCTTCTATAATCTCACCTTAATTAATAAGGTCATGGTTTTATCCTTAACTCTTTAAGTTAGAGAGTTTTACATGATCCAAGAGCCTAGGTAGTTAGTTGATTTTTTTTCTTTTGATAATGTAAGGCCGGAAATTCCCTTATGGAATTTTGGACAGCTTGGTGTTGTTTTGAGTTGTAATTTTTATTCTTTTCCCCCAAGTTATTAATTGTCTTCAGTTGTAATTTAGGGAAGAGAATCTAGAAGATATTCCCTAATTATGTGGCTGATTTGGACGGAATTTAGTACTGCTAATTTCGGTCATTAGGGATAGTTGCAAGTTGTAAGATTGTCTCCTTTATTCTCTCCTATAATCTAGGATTTTGATGCAAGTTGGAATAAGCTGATTTTTGGTCCTCCATGTGAGTTTGTAAGCTATTTATTGAGTCTCAAACATTAATAATATAAATCAGTGAATTGAATTAAAATTTTGGACTTATTGTCTTCTTTAATTTGGACGTACACTTTCCAAGTTTAGATTGTTTATAGAGAGTAAATCTAATTACAAGAACCTTAGTGTTAGGCGAGTGAAACCAAATTCTAATTGATATTAATACATTTAGTGAGTGAAACTAAATTGTTTAATCTCAATACTAACCCCCTATTTCAAGTTTAAGATGCGTAAAACCCTAAATTTGATATTACCTTAAGGAGTCACAAATGAGTGAATGTTGTGAGGACTTAAGATCAGATCTATCCCGACTCCACATCAAATGATATTAGAGCTTTGGGAGTGTTTTGTGGCCCATTGAAACAATTTTCAAAGCACAAACATCCTGCCAAGATACGAACAGTCTTTGAGGTAACTTTGAGCAACTTGTTCTCCTTGTTTACAACATCTTTTTGGGAGTAACTTGGCTCTAAATTGGATGGAATCTTCCCTAGTTATTCCGGAAATTTTCATGATTTTTGGAAATCGTTTGCTTTTTTTTCGGAATTAAACTTTCAACATTGTCTGTTTTTTGGTCAATTCTAGTGCGACTAACTTGTTTGATTTACCGAGAGTTAGTTACTTGAGTGATTCCAGTTGGGTTGGTTTTCTTGTGCCTTTAGTTACATTTCTTCATACTTTTAGTTTAATCCTATTTATTGGATTTACGTTTTTAGTTGTCTGAACTTAGTTTGACTTATAGTTTACTTGGGTCGATACGTTATGATTTTGGATAGTCGAACTATTCTTTAAAGTATTTTATTTATTTTCCATTACAAAATTTTGAATAAGCCGATAAGTTTTCACTCAGGCGATAATATCTCAAAGATTCTCTATATATGTTTTTATGAGAAAAATGTGTTTTATAAAATAGAGAACTGTCGGGGTGTTACACACCAAGTGCTGGGAGGTGCAACAATGCCATAATGTAGTGGAGATGCAAATGTTACGATGGATGTGTGGTTACACGAAGAAGGACCGATTAAGAAATGAGGTAACCCAGAAAAGTTGAAGTTGCATTTATTAAAAAAAAGATGAGGTAAAATAGCTTAAAATAGTTTAGTCATCTAGTAGCATGTCTGTTTGTTGGTTGTGTTAACAAGAACATTAACTTTTCTTTAATTGCTATATAACATCACCTTCCTCTCTGTCTATCAATCTTAATTGCCTATCAACCTTAGCTCTTTGATCACTCCCGTGGTCTCACCATCCATTACATACGACTTTTATTTAGATAATTTATGCTTACTATATTTTCAGTTTATACTATGAATATGTATAAAGTCTTGTATAATATTGCCTTGTTTGAACAATTGGCTTATAAAAGTGTTACTCCATCCATCACATAATACTCTTGACACTAAATCATCAACGTAATTGTAGATGAAAAATTGTTGTTTGGATCCAATTATAATCAATCAATCAATAATATATATATATATATATATATATACTAAAAGAGAATAATTATGTGAGCATACGAACGCGCCATGTAAGATATCTAGAATTTTTATATTTTATTAAATAAAGAGTGAGTAAAATACAGAATGAAAGATAGAGTTTAGTTTTAAATAAAGTACTAAAGATAATCATCATACATAAAAAGTTAGAGTTTATAATTTTACGCTCTCCGATTCTTTTTGTTTATCTCAATAATTTTAGCTCCAAATTCCAAGGAAGATGATGTCATATACATGTGGGTGGGGACCAGAGGCGGACTCAAGATTTTCCAGATGGTGGTTCACCACTAATAATCGATCACATATTAAAATCAATCTTTTTTTCAAATTACACCGTCATAAATTTCATTCAAAAAGAAAAAGAAACATTAGTAATTCATAAATCTAGTAGCTTCGCCCATTCTCAAACACGAGAATAAACAAATATTTGCCCTCCTGCCGCATCGAAACACCTTTAGATTAGTGTAAAATCCAGCTAAACCGACCCATATCGTCAGTCCCCACCATTTCACCAAGCAAAAACAAACATCAATATTACAACAGTACTCTTAAAAGCCTACATCAACAATTCAACAACATAAATTAAGCAATAAAAATCCATTAAGCACCATAGAAATTCTAACACCATAGCAATATCAACACTCTGCCAAGTTTAGAGGAAAAAATTATAACAAAATAGTGGACAACATGAAATTTTACCAAACCACTACAAAAACTCAACAATTTGAGTAAAAACCAAAAGAAAATAAGGAATATCACAACACACAAATTCAAAAGGCTCTCAATATTTTTATTTTATAAATGAATTAGTTTGACTTTTACAAACCTAACATATAATTTTAACTATCATTTTCACATACTGATCTATAATAAAAAAGTACAAGAAGTTAAATTTTATTTAGTGTTAACATAAAGAGACCCCCACAATATCCTGATAATAATTTTATACTTTAGCTAAACGTAAAACTAGAAGAGATGACAAGTCTCTTAATAATAAAAAGACGAAAAAAGGATGATAAAAGGAGTAGTTAAAAAAAAGAATAAAAACCTAAATTAACTAATGTAGTCTCTCTCAGCTCAGGGAGAAAAAAAAGTAACAAATGAAGAAGTTGAATATTATCTAATATCTACATTCTAGAGTATGCTATATAAAATTATAGTTAAAGGGAAATAAAATCTCAAAAAGTAGGCACATGAGAGCCATAGTATTCGAACCACTGATATTTATGTTTGAGTATGCGCAAATGGCGCAGAGTTCCACCACTAGCCCAAAGCCCATTAATATTAACATTAGCTTCACGTCTTATTGGAATAGATCGAAGTTAGGGTTCTCAAGTTCCTTCATTGATCTGTAATCGAAATTAAAAACGGAATATGTAATCGAAATTCCTCCACTGAAACAGTAGGTATCTCCTCCATTGTTGTGGTTTCTTCCACATAGCAGAATGAAACAAAGAGAGGAAGAATGTTGGAAAGAGAATATATGATGGAGATTGAACCAGTGTGAAAGCAGAGGAGATGAAGTGTGACAGCAGAGGAGCATTCAATTTTTTTTATATAAAAATTTCCCTGGTGCACGTTACTAACCAGATCCGCCCCTGGTGGGGACAACAATTAAGGAGTACACTTATGTTATAGTAAATGTGATGTAGATGCATTTGGCCAATTCAAATCCAAATTATCAACAAGCCTACTTAAAGTTTGGGTTTGGTTGATCTTGAAGACGCTTAAGATTTTTACAGGGTTAATCAACACTAGTTATGCTAAAGGTGTTGGTTAAACGAGCTAGAATTGAGTTACGATCTTTCATTCCTTTTACGGACATGATTAATATATTTAATGATACATTAATCTATCATTGGATATTAAATGAAAGGGTGATAGCTTAATTAGAGTGTTTAGGAGGTCTTAGAATCGTTTTCGAACACTTAGATTTTCTGGTTTGCTTTATGTCTTATGTAAGTCGGGTTTTTGGAAGTTTCTTACGCTTTAAGTTTAGCTTACTACACAATGTCATTGATATGTGAGCAGCTTGAAGAGGTATATCTAGATAGTACTGGAGAGCCCAACCCACCCAGCCCAACCCATCTCGTGGGCCCTGCGGGCCCAACCCGTCTAAACCCGTATTCAACCCGGCTCAACCCGCTAAATATTGAAACCCGCACCGGGATAAATTTCGTCAGCCCAGCCCATCAAAACCCAATCCACAAAACCGACCAGTCCACACGTTAACCCACCCAACCCACCCATTCAGCCTACCCAGCCTACCCATGAGCCCACCCTAACCCACCCACGAACCCACCCACACTCGCCCAACTCGCATGGACCGCCTAACCCGCCAATTTTTTAAGTTAAAAGTTAAACGAGTTAGTAACTAAACATAAATTGCGACTATACGAAAATTAATCATTATTCATAATTATTAATAAAACGAAAATTTTTAAACCAAATATTTCATATTTTCCCTCAACATATTTCACAATTACATCTTAATTGAATTATGCAAAATTACAAATGCAAATATAAATCATAAACACATAATTCATATTCCATTAAACTTACTAACTCATTCAACCCAGCCCGCCCAATCCATCAACCAGCCCAGCCCAGTCCACCGAGCCCACCCGACCCACCCCACCCATTAACCATCCCAGCCCACTTCATAAGCCCACCTAGCCTGCCCTATTAACCGCTAAAGGCCCACCCAAACCCGCATTGGGCCCACCCTCCAACCCAGCCCACCAACCCACCCAGCCCGCTAGTTTCCTAGGCCCGCACCGGTTAAAATTTGTCTAGCCCAACCCACTGCCAACCCGACCCAGCCCAGCCCGGCCCACCCAATTGCCACCACTAAAGTAGGTAATAGAAGAATGTAAGGTACATGTGGGACTAAAAAGTGATAAAGTAGGGTAGATGAGTAATATAATTTTTCCATATAGGGAAAAATGAAAAAGTAGGACAAACAAAAAAATGGACAAAGACGAAAAGTAGGACAAACATGTAGAAACAGTGTGAGTATATTTTATTAAATAAAGAGTGAGTAAAAGATAGAGACAAAAATAGATTTTATTATTAAAGAAGGTACAAAAGATAATCATCATATATGAAAAATATAGTTTTGAGTTTTAAATAAAGTACCAAAGATAAGCATCATACATAAATTAACAATAACTTTTTTCATGATTCGAAATAGTATGATGTTTATACAGTTGATTTCACTTCGAAAATTATTTCAAAATAAGTTTCATATGCTATATACTTACAAAATTTATAAGAATGTCATATGTCCCGACCCTTACGACTACATAGGTTTGTTCATGCATAAATATAAACTTTGAGTAAAAGTACGTAGAGTCTATGTTCAATCATTATACACAATTAGTTTTAAAGAAAAGAATGATATAATTTATTTTTTTGATATAACTAAGAAATAAACTTAATTATCATATATTAAATAAAATCTAGGATCATTAACACCGATAATAAGACTTTCCAAAAGCTAATAATGTCAAGATTTTATATAGAAACAGATATTGTAGAAGTACAATGATACTCATGAATGTTAAGATTATTTTTTTTATATATATTATTTTTTATTATAATTTTTTTTATTCTTGTAGTCAGTGCATCGCACAGGCCTTTAATCCTAGTTAAATTATAAAGGTATATGCGAAAAGAATTAGTGTTGTTACT
The DNA here is from genome assembly GCA_947645195.1 of Patellifolia procumbens. Classification (NCBI taxonomy): domain Eukaryota; kingdom Viridiplantae; phylum Streptophyta; class Magnoliopsida; order Caryophyllales; family Amaranthaceae; genus Patellifolia; species Patellifolia procumbens. The sequence goes on from CANSGD010000867.1 coordinate 112,201, forward strand.
TTATTTAGGGGGAGGAGAGCATGAGCCCAAACTATAAGCAAAAGTTAGTAAAAGAGGCGGTCTAATTCTAATTAAAATTAGACCAACTCAAACTCATCACTTTATTCAAAAAGCCCAATACTTTCTCTTCTGTATATTAGCTTAAGTTGTCGCCTACTTTTAAATTAAAATTATGCGGTCTCTTATAAGACCAACTCGTATTATAAGAGTAAATGTGATAGATGTTAAAGGAATAATGAAATATGATAGTGATAGTTCATTTTTGTGAAGGTAGATAGATTAAGTAATGTGGGTGATGTCTAAAAATATAAGTGTATAAGACTTTTATCACAAAGGAGAAAAGTGTAAAGAATATTCTGAAATGCGTAGTACTTTTTAAATCAAAAAGGTCATTTTGAATTTAAAAACCACTGATCAGTCCGTTTTAGTGCATATTTATAGGTCATTTTAAGTCTCATTGCATGTAGCTTTAGAGCATTTATAGTTAGGATTGCATGGTTTTTCTTTCCTTTGGATTTCAAATATACTTCACGAGTGTTTGGTTGTTTTTGATGTATTTCAAGAGAATTGGCACGTGTTGGAGTACTTTTGTGATCTAGGGACTTGGGGCATGTTCGAGGTTGCGTTGCTCGTACTTTGGAGATGCTCGAGTGAGTCAACCTTAGGGAATTAAAGGAAATAGGCCACCACGGCCGTGGCACATACACCACGGTCGTGGGCACCTGTAGCAAGCAAAGCAGAATATTGAAGACTTGAGACTGATTCGACGAAGTCAGGTCACCACGGCCGTGGTGATTTTGCCACGACCGTGGCCCCTGACTTTCATAGAATCAGTTTGTTTGGAGAGTAGTTACTGCCTAGACTATTTTAAGGCGCCACGATCGTGGTGTTTTCACCACGACCGTGGCGACCTGACTTCGGGTTTTGACCCCGTTTTTCCGTCTTAGTTTAATGAACCTTATATTTAGTTTTTAGCGGTTTTTGTCGATTATTATCTCATACTTTACACTCTAATTACTTAGTGAACTCCTCTAAACTCTCTAAAACCATTAGTTTTCTCATTGTTCCAACTTTGAAGATCGAACCATTAATTCAATTCAAGTAATTTTCTTTTAATCTCTCTTCTCTTTATTTCTATTGCTTTATTAATCATGTTTAATTTATTTAATATCTTTTTCTTAGAATCCATGATTAGTGAGTAATTTATTATCTAGGGTTTAGGCGAAAGTATGAATTAAGGGCTTAATGTAGATTGTTAATGTTTTTTATGATTCAATTTGATGTTTATGCATTGGATGTGGTGTTTTGACACCCTAGGATAGATCTTGATCACATTTATGCTAGGGCACTTAGGGTTTCTATTGTTCTTAATCGAACTCTAATCCCTTTTGTCATTCCCATGTTTCGACTTGATTTCTAGACCAAGGAATTGGGTAGGAATTAATGGGATCCTTTAATTAGGGGTTTTCCGATCTCATTGAATCTATTAATCAATTGACCAAAGATCATTCGAAAGAGGATTTGGTTGGTTGATTAATCGATTACTCTTGAGGACCATTCGAGAGAGAACTCAAGTAAATTAGAGGGAAAGTTAACCTTGTATTGTCATTGTTGTGAATCGTTATAGTGTTGATTATCGTTGTCTAGCCCAAGTTCATACGAGTAGCCCGAACTCTAGTGTTTTCTTTATTATATTAATTCTCTTATTTGATTATTAGTTGGTATTCGATAGCTATTTGTTAGTTCGTAGCTAATTCAATCTTACACCCAAAAACCCTTCACTTGGGTAGTTTTGGAGTTAGTAGACCTTAGTCAATCCCACTTTCCTTTTGGTTCGACCCTTAACTTGCCATTACTACGTTCATGGTAGTTGCTTCGTTAGGTTTATAAGTTTTGTTTGCTAAGCGGTTCTTAGTGCCTTAACGACACACTAAAAACCTCTAATCAAAATGGCGTCGTTGCCGAGGAAATTGTGCTATTGATTAAAGTTTACTTGAGTTTAGTATTGCTTAAGTGATTTTTCTTTTGTTTTTTACTGTGTTGTTATTTGCTAACCCTCTACTTAGCTTTGTTGTGTTACATGAGAAGGAGAGCTCACGGTTCACCCATCTTACCTTTAGATCCGGAAATCAATCGCACCTTGCGAAAGCTTCGGGGAGGTTTGGAACGGTTGACTTTGAGTTCTGCGCCAGCTTCACCAATCTCAAGTTCTACAAGTGAAAGTGAATCAGACATGTGTGAGGAAAATGCACAAATTTTCAGGGATTTCGGAAATCCGGGGTCCTATGTTTTACAGGGTGGAATTCGACTCCCCACAACCACTACAAATTTCAGCATTCACCCTCAGTTCACACGGATGGTGAAAGCAGAGCAATTTTGTGGAGGGTCGGATGAGGATCCCCTTGATCATCTTGATCTGTTTCTGGAGATTTGTGCTATGATAACAACGAATGATGTCGCTCCAGACTACATCAAGATGCATCTCTTCCGGTCTTCTCTTTCCTGAAAGGCAAAGTCTTGGCTCAAGAGTTTGCCTGCTAACTCCTTCACTACATGGGAGCAAGTTACATTGGATTTTATGAAGAAGTATATCCCAGAGTCGAAAACCGCAGATATTAGGAGGCAGATCTCCTCTTTTGAGCAATAATGTGATGAGACACTTGCGGAGGCTTGGGAACGGTTTAGGGAATTGATTCATTCGTGCCCTCCCCATGAGTTCAATCAAAATCTACTTATGAGGTTCTTCTATGATGGTCTTGATCCTATGTCACGTGCTAACCTTGATGCCGGAGCAGGAGGTCAACTTTCTAAGATCCCGCAAGACCAATTAGAGTCCACCATAGAAGAAGTGATCAAGAACTACTCATGGGGTGGAAGAAGGAGAGGTACTCAACCTAAGAAGGGTGGAAAGTTTGAGTTGGACCCAATGGATCAAACTCAAGCGAAGATGGATCAACTTGACAAGAAGCTCTCAAAGATCACCCTTGCATCATCTAGTCCCTCACAAGTGAATGCTTTCTCTTGTGACATATGTGGTAGTACAAACCATGATACCTCTTATTGTGGAGGATCTCAGTCAGAGCATGTGGCGGCGATGAATAGTAGAGGAGAGGGTTATCAAGGTAACCAAGGTTATAGGAGCAATCAACAATGAGGGTGGAGACAACCTCAACAAGGCTACAACCAACCTCAACAAGGTTGGAATCCACCTCAACAAGGCTTTAATCAACCTCAACAAGGGTATACTCAAAGCTACAATCAAGGTGGATCCTCCTCTCAAAGCTCTAACACTTACCAAGCCCCTCATCAAAGATCCAACTTCCAAAAGGCCCCTCTGAACCCACCATTTCCCAAGCCTAATCCTGAACCTACTCCATCCTCTGACCCTACCTCCCAAATTCTCCAACAACTCCAAACCATCACCTAAACCCTTTCTATACAAAGCCAAGCTCTTCAAAGCCATGACCTAAGGTTTCAAGAGTTACACGCTCACAACAAAACGCTTGAAACCCAATTAGCTCAAGTGGCTGATAAGAACCCTTCTAACCCCACAAATTAACTTCCAAGCCAGCCTATTCCCAACCCTAACCTTCATCAAGCCAAAGCCATCCATTTGAGGTCGGGGACGAACTATGAGGGCCCCAAGATGACCAATGAGTGTGAGGTAAGTGAAGTTGAGGAAGTTGAGAATGATGCTCAAGGGGAAGAAATTGAGAGAGAGGTTGATGTTGAAAGAAGAGGAGAGGACAAGGAGACGGAGGAGACTCATGAGCAAGTTGGTGACAAAGCTCCATTGGCAACACCTCCTCCACCTAAGACCTATGTGCCATCGGTCCCATATCCTCAAAGGTTAGTGGAGAGGAAGTTGAGCGACAAATTCACTAAGTTCCTCAACGTCATGAAGAGCCTTCAAATCAATATCCCATTCCTTGAGGCCATGTCTCAAATGCCGGCCTATTCCAAGTTCTTGAAGGAGATCCTCTCCAACAAGCGGAAGTTAGAAGATGATCTCATTACATTGCCATACCAAGTGAGTGCTCTTGTGCAACGTGCTATGCCCAAGAAGCAAAGGGGATCCTGGAAGTTTTACATTGCCTGTGAAGATAGGGGACTTTGAGCCTAAGGGTGCGTTGGCCGATTTGGGGGCAAGTGTGAGTTTGATGCCTCTCTCCATAGCCAAGCACCTTCATTTTCCTCTTCTTCCTTCAAGGAAGACGGTCCAATTGGCGGACCGAACTGTTAGGGTCCCACATGGGGAGTTGGAAGATGTTCCATCCAAGTTGGGCATGTGTTTGTGTCTTGTGACTTTGTGGTAATGGACATGGAGGAAGATCCCGAAAATCCTCTCATTCTTGGAAGGGAGGCTCTTAAGACATTGGGCGCCGTGATAAACTGTAGAAATGACACCATCACTGTTGAGGTCGCCAATGAAAAAGTTGTCTTTGAGTTCTCCAAGACATTAAGGAAGCCTATGATTGAAAGGGTTTCCCGAGTTAGTCATGTGGAGAGTGAGATGGAGGGTTTTGAGAGGGAAGTACACACTGAGGATGAGCTATATGCTTTTATCACTGAGGAGCCGAGTTTAGATATGGAAGAGTTGAAAGAGTTCTCCATGCTTCTCGGTGGTGCTACCGTTGAGGAAACACTTGGGTCAGAATTTAAGGTCCTAGCCACTTCCGTTGCTAAGGAGGAGAGTACTAAGCCTCCTCCCAAGGTAGAGTTCAAACCCTTCCCCCATCCCTTAAATATGTTTTCCTTGATGATGAATGTGCGGCCCTTGATGACATCTCCCGTATCAAAGTTGATTGAGATATTGAGAAAATATAGGGATGTCATTGGGTACTCGATTGATGACCTTAAGGGGATAAGTCCTTCTCTTGCTATGCATCGTATCCATCTCTCCGATAGTAATGCCTCCTCTATTGAGCCTCAAAGAAGACTTAATCCCAACCTCAAAGAGGTGGTGAAAAAGGAGATTATGAAATTGCGTGACGCGGGAATCATCTATGCTATTTCCGATAGCAAGTGGGTAAGCCCGATTCACGTGGTTCCTAAGAAAGGAGGCATGACTATTGTTGAGAATGAGAAAGGGGAAACTATTTCTACTGGAAGTGTCACTGGGTGGAGAGTTTGCATAGATTACAGAAAATTGAATAAGTCCACCCGAAAAGATCATTTCCTCCTCCCTTTTATTGACCAAATGTTGGAAAGACTTGTCCGTCATTCACACTTTTGTTTTCTTGATGGTTATTCCGGATTCTTTCCAATTCCGATTCATCCGGATGATCAAGAGAAAACCACCTTTACTTATTCGTATGGGACAGTCGCTTATCGAATGATGGCTTTTGGTTTGTGTAATGCCCCATCTACTTTTCAAAGGTGTATGACGGCGATCTTTTCTGACATGTTGGAGGATTCTATTGAGGTTTTCATGGATGACTTTAGTATGTGTGGTTCCTCTTTTGACACATGCCTTGCTAATCTTGAACGTGTGTTAAAAAGGTGTCAAGAGACGAACCTAGTATTGAATTGGGAAAAGTGTCATTTCATGGTTGAAGAGGGTATTGTGCTTGGTCATAAAGTGTCTAGTAAGGGTACTGAGGTAGATCCGGCAAAGGTTTCGGTAATTGAGAAACTCCCGCCACCGAATTCGGTGACGGGAGTTCGTGCTTTCCTTGGACATGCGGGTTTTTACCGGCGTTTCATCAACGATTTTTCTAAAATTGCCAAACCATTGACGAATCTACTTCAAAAGGAAGTTGAATTTGGGTTTGATGAGTTTTGTATCGAGGCTTTTCAAACCTTAAAAAGAGCCCTTACTTCTGCTCCTATTGTGCAAACTCCTAATTGGAGCTTGCCTTTTAAACTAATGTGTGATGCTAGTGACTTTGCAGTGGGAGTTGTCCTTGGGCAACGACAAGAAGGAAAGCTCCATGTGATAGCCTGATAGGGTTTAGTCGTATCACCTAATCAAAGATAAACCTACAGTCCTCCAACTATGGTAGTCAATGGAAGCAGGGTCGAATCCACAGGGAGACAGAGTTTCTAAATTAATCAGGGAAGAATTAACTGAACTAAAGATTAAGCTAAGGAAGACTAATTAAACCGAGGATTTAACTATGGAATAAAAGCCTAGGGTATTAGGTCGGTCCACCATGCTGATACCAATCAAACAAGGTCAACTACTATCAAAACCTAAGTCACGAGTCGAGTGATTAGAGCATGTGTTGAGCTATGGTTAAGACTCAACGCTCATAGTTCAACATACGTCGCATGTTCACTAACGTAATCAGAACTACTGATGTGTCCTAGGCCTCTAGTCGTAAGACGGATCTGTGCAAACAACTGTTAACCACAAGCAATCAATGAAATTGTACACTAACATTAATCACTAATTAAGAACAAACCACATCACAATCACCCTAATCAAGCCCTAGAAATTGATAGAAATCTAAATAACAATCATGGTATAAACATGGCTTCCCTATCTAACACCCTAGAAAGAGAACTACTCACTCATAATTGAATTGACAATAACAAAACTAATTGGAAACCCTAATAATTGCATCATGAATTATTAAATACTTAAGCTAAGCAATTAATAATAATAAAAGAGATTAGGATAGATAAGAATACCAATTGACAGAAAGCAGGAACTTTTATTGAAATCGAATAGGTTCAATCACCTTTAATCTAATCTAAAGTGTTTAAACTAAATAAAACTAAGCTAAGAACTATGAGAAATAAAACTAGAATAAAAAGATTTCTCTAAAAATAATGAAGGATAGCTATTTATAATAGCCCAAAGTCTAATTAAAAAAGATAGAATTTCGGAAAAGAGCTGTCCGTGCTTCAGGCCCGATCGGGTCAATTCCCGCCCGATCGGGTGGGTAAACTGCAATTCTGCATCAACTTGCGAAGACCGTATCTCTCAAACCAGAAGTCCGATTGAGGCGTGTGAGCTATCATTGAAAAGCTCTTGAAGTCTAAAATCCACCCATTTAGAATTTCTTGATTATCAATTTTCTATCAAAAGTTATAATAAAAATAGTGAAGGTGTGTCAGTTTTGGCACTTCTTTCACTAACTCTTTGCTTCATTCCAATTCAAAATTGTCCCAAACGGATGTATTGTGATCTTTGTGCAAGCTATCTTCATCTTCAATGATTAATAGGCTACATCCTTGGTACTCATGATCACTTTGTATCAAAATAACCTGAAAATCATCGAAACACACAAACGGGGAGTAGTAGAGCACAACTTGTGTAATTCATGTCATTATGCACCTAAATGCTCAAAAAGGAGTTCTAAATGCATGCATCTAGAAACTATATATAAATGTGATACATCAAACTCCCCCAAGCTAAACTTTTGCTTGTCCTCAAGCAAATAAAACATGAACATGGAATAAATTGCCTCACCGCATAGATAAAAACAATCAAAGCTCAAAGCGTTTTCAAGACTAAGAATCGTTCAAGAAGGCAAAATTCAAGTTCAGCTAATCAAATCCATCCAACCACCAATCATCCAAGCAATTCATCAAATTTTAGCATCCACAAGGCATACAAATCCTACAAGGGCTCTCACAAAGGTGTCACTCCTCTCTATTTTGTGGCAGGCAAAGAACATGCCCGAACACTCACCAACCCGACCATAATTGCCCTTCCCACTCACACTCTCATGTGTTTAAGAAGGTTAAATGACGCTCATCATAGTAAAGTCGACTCAATTAGCAGACATACTCTTTAACTTTGACAAACTGACTCGAAATCAATCAAATAAACAATGCAGACACGAGCTCAAGAGGACTTTATAGGGTTGTAATAGGGCTTAGGTAAGGGGTAGGGATATTTTTAGGAGATGTGGTGGAAAAACCGAGAAAGGGGGGAGCATGAATCACTCAAACAAGGCCTAAGATGGCCTAAGCAACTCCCAACAACACCATATAACCACGAAAAATAACCCAACTCTCATAAATCAATGAAAACTCACAACAAACCCAATTTTCAAGCAATGAAGCGAATTTTTTTTATGCACGTAAGTGTATGAAGGACTTTGAATTCTTTTGAACTTCTATTCCATTTTTCTTTCATTTTTCTAAACTTCATTCACGCTACTCTAATTTTGCTTTTTCTTTTCTTTTTCTCACACTCAAACCACAAATATACTTTTAATTCCTACACAACCAAACCAAACCATGAAACCAATCTCAAACTCAACCCATACAAAAGCTCCCCCAAGCTAGGCTTGGAAATAATATGAAATGAAGGCCATGGGCTCATAATAAGGGTTTAAGTAACATGAAACAAGTCATTAGGCTCAGCGGGGCTAAGGAGGATAAAAATATATCAAAAATTCACTCTGAGGCTCAAGAATCAGACAAAAGAACGCCTCTATCACAGCAAATGCTACAAGTCATCGAACATCAGACAAGTACGAAGTCAAAGTCAAGATCAATCAACTAAAGATGAACTAACACATAAAAACAGACTGGATAATAATATGAATCTAATAGGCTACAAAGAGGCCTCAAAGTCTAACCAATTCAGGCATGCAGCACAATGTAGTGTAATATAATCAAAACTCGCTCGAAATCATAGCAATCAGACATCAAATCATAGCCTCGAGATCACAAATGCCCAGCTATCCAGAAAACAGAGTCAAATCATTTTCAATAACAGCACACCAAGGGGCACAGGGAGGCAACTAAACCAGTCATGGGAACCATATTTTTTTGGATTTTTTCAGTATTTTTCAAAAGCAATAAATCTATCCTAGAATGCGGTAAAAGAGATAAAGAATACAAACAGAAATCCTCCCTCAAGCTGAACTTGGCAGTGTCCTCAATGCCAAAAGGTAACAAAGGACGATGCTAAGAGGAAAAACAACGTTAGTACCCTCACTCTCGCTCACTAAAAAAAATAAGAAATAAAAAGAAATAAAAAAGAGAGAAAAAGAAAAAAGGGAAAAATACGAGTTGCCTCTCGCACAACGCTGGTTTACAAAGGTCCCGCACGACCATAATACCTCAACCATCAGTCAGAAGAGGAACGGGGTTGTAGGAATAGTACCCCAACATGCCCATACATGATCTTATCCTATCATCATTGGAAGAGTCCAATGCCTTGAGTAATTTATCAAATACGCCTGCAAACATGTCATTGAGCACTAGATATGGCTTGATGACAAGCGCATCTATCTTCACATAAATATTATCAGAGAAAACAAATGATTTGTGAAGATAAGTAAAATCAAAATAAAAGGGAGAAAAGAAGGACAATGAACAACTTCCCTTTGGTGGCATAGGCTGTGAGGGCCTCAAGGTGAGAATAGGAGCAACTGCAACTGTGAGAAAATATGGGGCATGGCGAATAGGGAGAGAAGGGACAAGATCAAGTCTATGTGAAGTTGGAATATAGGGACAGGGAATAATAGGCTCAACCTTAACGGTTTTACTTACAATTTCACCATCCTCAATAATTGGCTCGTCAACACAAGGGCTCTCAACCAATTGCTCCTCCTCTATCAAAACATTCATTACATTCACACTCCCCTCACTCTGAACATTCTTTTCAATATCGGGAGTCAGATTATTATCATTCATCTCTAATATGTCATTCTCAACACAATAATCATCACAATCATTATCATCATAAATCGCCTGTTGACTATCAATTTGCATAGCAAGTGATTGAAGAGAATTTAAGATACGTTCGAGGTCACACATCAAGTCTTTATTAAATTTTTCAGTTGCATAAGACTCATTAGGGAAATGATTAAATTCATGGAAATTCATGCATACATTATTTGAATCATATGAAGACATCTCCCACTCGTAAGTATCTCTAGCCAACCACACAATCAAATCCCAACAATAATCAGGTGTTTGGAGTAGAAATTCTCCATCAGATATAAATTCTACCACCCTTCTAGTTTCTTCATTTAACCCCTCATAAATCACAAGGCATATATCGGGCAATTCAATTCTATGATTAGGACCAATAAAATTAAAAAACCTATGATGGTACTTCCAGAACACTTCGTTCTCATACTGAGGAAAAGAAAAATTGCTCTAGAATTACTAACATGTAAATGGGGTTCGCAGAACATATGAGGTAATTCAGGAGAGTGCATGCAATCATTATTTAGATATTGACAATAAGGAGATGCATCAGACACATAACTATTGCAATACCCATTATCAAAATTGCAAATCAGAATATCCATTATTATCGTCATATTTCTCTTGAAAATTAGGATAACCTTTCCCATACGAATTATAATTAGGCCACTCCATGTAAACTCATGAGTAAGGAAGGAAGGAAGAAAGAATGAATTTACAAAAAGGAAAAAAAATTAAAGAAAAAAAAAAAAATTTTACACAAGAAAAGTAGTCTGAATAATAGAACAAAAACTTAGAAAACTAGCCGTCTCCCTGGCAACGGCGCCAAATTTTGATAGGGTTTATTTGTATCACCTAATCAAAGATAAAACTACAGTCCTCCAACTATGGTAGTCAATGGAAGCAGGGTCGAATCCACAGGGAGACAGAGTTTCTAAATTAATATTCAACCAATCAGCTACTTCAGATGAAATCAGGGAAGAATTAACTGAACTAAAAGATTAAGCTAAGGAAGACTAATTAAACCGAGGATTTAACTATGGAATAAAAGCCTAGGGTATTAGGTCGGTCCACCATGCTGATACCAATCAAACAAGGTCAACTACTATCAAAACCTAAGTCACGAGTCGAGTGATTAGAGCATGTGTTGAGCTATGGTTAAGACTCAACGCTCATAGTTCAACATACGCCGCATGTTCACTAACGTAATCAGAACTACTGATGTGTCCTAGGCCTCTAGTCGTAAGACGGATCTGTGCAAACAACTGTTAACCACAAGCAATCAATGAAATTGTACACTAACATTAATCACTAATTAACAACAAACCACATCACAATCACCCTAATCAAGCCCTAGAAATTGATAGAAATCTAAATAACAATCATGGTATAAACATGGCTTCCCTATCTAACACCCTAGAAAGAGAACTACTCACTCATAATTGAATTGACAATAACAAAACTAATTGGAAACCCTAATAATTGCATCATGAATGATTAAATACTTAAGCTAAGCAATTAATAATAATAAAAGAGATTAGGGTAGATAAGAATACCAATTGACAGAAAGCAGGAACTTTTATTGAAATCGAATAGGTTCAATCACCTTTAATCTAATCTAAAGTGTTTAAACTAAATAAAACTAAGCTAAGAACTATGAGAAATAAAACTAGAATAAAAAGATTTCTCTGAAAATAATGAAGGATAGCTATTTATAATAGCCCAAAGTCTAATTAAAAAAGATAGAATTTCGGAAAAGAGATGTCCGTGCTTCAGGCCCGATCGGGTGGGTAAACTGCAATTCTGCATCAACTTGCGAAGACCTTATCTCTCAAACCAGAATTTCGATTGAGGCGTGTGACCTATAATTGGAAAGCTCTTGAAGTCTAAAATCCAACCTATTTAGAATTTCATGATTATCAATTTTCTATCAAAAGTTATAATGAAAATAGTGAAGGTGTGTCAGTTTTGGCACTTCTTTCACTAACTCTTTGCTTCATTCCAATTCAAAATTGTCCCAAACGGATGTATTGTGATCCTTGTGCAAGCTATCTTCATATTAAATGATTAATAGGCCACATCCTTGGTACTCATGATCACTTTGTATCAAAATAACCTGAAAATCATCGAAACACACAAACGGGGAGTAGTAGAGCACAACTTGTGTAATTCATGTCATTATGCACCTAAATGCTCAAAAAGGAGTTCTAAATGCAATCTAAATGCATCTAGAAACTATATATAAATGTGACACATCATAGCCTATGCAAGTAGGACTTTGGATGACGCAGAACGGAACTATGCCACTACGGAAAAGGAGATGTTGACTGTAGTGTTCGCTTTTGATAAGTTCCGTTCATACTTGACTTGCAACAAGGTGATAGGCTAAAGTCGTGTCACCTAATCAAAAATAAACCTACGGTCCTCTAACTACGATAGTCAGTGGTAGCAGGGTCGAATCCGCAGGGAGACAGAGTTTCTATATTAATATTCAATTAACTAACTACTTCAGATGAATAGATGGAGAATTAACTGAACTAATTAGTAAGCTAAATAATACGAATTAAGTCGAGGGGATTTAACTATGGAATAAAAGCCTAGGGTATTAGGTCGGTCCACCATGCTTATACCAATCAAACATGTGGAAGGTCAACAACTATAGAAACCTAGGGTCAAGAGTCGAGGGATTGGAGCATGTGTTGAGCTAACTAGTTAAGACTCAACGCTCATAGTTCAACGCACGCCGCATGTTCACTCACGTAATCAGAACTACTGATGTGTCCTAGGCCTCTAGTCGTAAGACGGATCTGTGAAAGCAAATATTAACCAGAACCAATCAATGAAATTGGTCACTAACATTAATCACTAGTTAAGAACAAACCACATTATCACTGCTAATCAAGCCCTAGAAATCAATAGGAGTCTAAGTAACAATCATGGTATAAATGTGAGCTTCCTGTCTAGCACCCTAGAAAGCGAACGTACTCGGACATGATTAGCGCAGCACCATAATCGAGTGGGGCGCCGCAAGAATTGCATCGTGAACTTATTGATAAGTAAGCAGTGGAGCTCAAGTAATTGAGTGAAAGGAATAAAGCAATAAGCACGACGATTGCCAAAGTGACGGAGAGCGGAAACCTTAATTGAGTTGAAGTTGTAGTTGCGGATCTCTGCTACAATCGAAGCAATGATAAACTGAGCTTCAGCTCTCTAAATGTTTTATAATATGATAGATACAAAAGTGTAACAACCTAAAAGTATTTATAGGTCCTAAGTAATGACTATAAGTTAGAGCTTCTTGGGAAAATAACGAATATCGCATCCCCGTTTCGTCCACCCGATCGGGCAAAGGCCCGCCCGATCCGGTGTGGGAAGTGAGTTCCCAACAGCAGTTAAATGGAAGGCTGCACCGGTGGGATCGGCATATGCCTACCAAGCGGGGCCCCAACCTCAGCACCAGATCGGGCGAGACCACCCGATGCCATCGGGTGGTGGTCTTCTCAGGCTCTTCAGAATTCCAGCAACAAGGGGCTAAGTGTTGTGTCGCACCCGATGGGATGCTGGCAAGTCCACCCGATCAGGGCTGAAAACCTGAACTTTCAGCTCTTTACTCGTACCCAGTCAGGCAGTGTTACCCAGCCGATCAGGCGAGTCTGCTTTCTTCCCTTGCTTCTACTTGGCTCAGACGCCAAGTCTTTGCACATTTACTTCTTCGTAATGGGGTCCAAATACCATCCTTCCAGACCTCCAAAGAGATGCCCATAACCTCCCCTAGCTATTAGCGTGGTGCTCAAAATATCAAGTAAATAGGGAGTTTTCCCTAAAACATATAAAATGAAATAGAACCTAAGAAACCACAACTATATCGAAATAGTTAGCATAAAT